>JASAMY010001090.1:0-81503 GCA_030248085.1 Paralinhomoeus sp. GSCO2_6
AGAATTTGTTTGCGGACCTGTTCCGGACTGGGATGATGATGACAAAAATTTTGTTCCCCTCCTGCGACTCATGCCAAAGCACCACTGTTGTGGTCGTTGTATACCCTGGGCCTCTGTGATATTTTGCCCTAAATGCCCTGAGGAGCCTTGACGCGGGAGAGGGCGACGTGAGAGCTGGCCGTGTCTGAAGACTTTCTCTGGGAGGAACATTGCGAACCTGAGTTCAAATAGAGGTAACTGCGTCCGGGGCAGGGCGACGCCTGGGGTCTTCCAAGCGTCTGGTGGACGATGCGCGGCTGGAGCACCGTATCCCTAGCCACTATGCCAGGGAGCGCGCATTGATGTACAGATTATTTAGATTGCACACAGCGCCGTGTGCACTCGCCCGACGCCAACACACAACGCTGCGGCTTCAGGGGCTTGTGGCGCATGTGTCACAAAGATCCGCGCAAGGTCGCCCCCACCACCAATTCCGTCCCACTACCCCTCCCCCAGGCTCTCGTGTAGGGCAGATGCGTAGGCGACCGGACAGACAGACAAGACAGACGACAGATTGGACGCCTCTGTGATAATTGTCTTGGTAGAAAATGTGGCAGTAGAGTCTTTAGGGACGCAGCAGCATGGTGGGTAATAGGGGAGGGGGACATGAGGTCATTTACTAAGTGCGGAATAGCATCTCAGCCGTCCAACATCAAATCCAACACCACAGTGTCCCCTCCAATTTCATCACAGTGCATGCATGATCTTCATTGAAGATTCTGTTAGACGAGTGGAGTGGAGTGTTGAAGAAAGTAAAATTTTTTCCCGCTGAGACTCCTGCATGCAGCTGCGCCAGTTGACTTGTATTGCCATTTTTGCAGCACTTTACATATTCAGCATTGCATCCATCATTCAAGAAATAAATAAAGCCAAAAATACTAAGTACAGTTAAACAGAACAAGAAGTTTTAAAAATGTATATCTACCACAAACCCTATAATTAGCCCCCCCCCCCTATAATTGCACACCCTCTTAAGGCCACTATATGGGAACGCGCTGCTCCGCTAGCTGTTGAAATTCAAAATCGCAACGCAGTCGACATAACGGATTGGCGAACAAAAAGGCGGTAACATCGTGCTGAGTATCTCATGCTCGCGCAACAGACGCAAAAAGTAGTCCAACACAACAGTTCGTTGCACTAGGCCCGTCAGTTCGACAACTAGAGCAATACGGTAGTCGTGGTGCGGCCACTGCTGCTCTATGCACTGATGCGACAGCTGGCCGAGGCTCCCATGGCGGCAGCCAGTGCAGACGCGCAGTCGAGCGCACTCCATGAGGCTCGGAGTGGACGCCCACTAGCGCCACAATCCCAGCAGCTTGGCCGCCGCGTCTGCGTCCAAGGCCGACGCCCACCGGCGCCAGAGCGGCCATGCCATAGGCGGGGTTGCCAACCCCGTGCAGGTGGGCGCCCGCACGGCAAGAGCGGCAGGCGCATGCTGGGTCGACCCCTCCGCTAAACACAAACACGTTCGAAACCGTCACACCACCTCATCTAAGCACCTATACAAGTAGTCGTACACAAGTGTTTGGAATTTTATTCATGGGGAAAGCGCATACCGGGTGCACCACATTGCAATCCTGGCGGTCTCCACAGAGAACCGCAGGGTGAATGCGGCTTCAGCGCACCCACGGGCCGCCTCGGACAGAATTCGGACAGGGCCACTCTGGCCTTCGTCTCGGCGCCGATGACGAGGCTGCTCGCTCGCATGCTCCCTGGCGTCGCTCATCAGCTCCGCGACCTCGTTATTCTGCCTTGACCAACCAATAACCATGCACACGAGAATAGAGCGCTTATGTACTACAGATGCAGAGCAAACGAGTGCTGCAAACGAGCTGAATGGCTACAAATTGACGGGGCGCTGCAAATCCGTCTTCCTGTCGGCTCCAATTGCAAGCGAGCGCGCAGATCACACCACCCACTCCGTCCAACTGACGCCACCCCCCTGGGGTCTGGGCAGGCTGCTAGAGCATACAATAGGGAGACGGCAAAACTGTCTTCCGGTCGGCTTTATTGGCATGCGAGCTCCCAGGTCGACGCCAGCCCGACCGACGATCGGCGGGAACCTCACGGGTCTGGCGGGCTGTTAGCATTTTAATGGACACACACACACACGCACACACACACACACACACACACACACACACACACACACACGCACACGCACACACACACACACTGCCAAACCAAAGAGAAAGCGCGCGTGCGTGCGTGCGTGCGTACGGGCGCGCGCGCGCGTGCGCCCACCAAAATCCGGATTCCCATTTTATTTTTTGAACCCGTACGGAACGGAGCTTTCATCATCGAGGAGGATTCGTTTGGTGTTCGTCACGCGGTGCGTTTTCTTGTAATCACCTTTTGTGAAAAGCTCCTGTTGTTTGGAGCGTACGATACTGGAGCACTGGACTTGCAGCTGCTCGTTGTCGTCTCCGAGCTGGCTGAGCTGTGACGTTTGCGAAAAAGACAGGTGAAGTATTTGTGTGATTCCCACGTGTGCCACTATCGGCCAGGCGATTATCGCCGTGCCGACAATTATCGCATCTTCAAACAGCATTTCTTTAAACATTTTCTTTAAACCATTGTTCCAACAGCACCAACCTACACAGTTAGTAGTCACAAAGATAGAACCAATAAACCAGGTCGCTCACTATATATTGATGCACAATGTTTTCAAAATTGCGATTCTCGGTCAGTTGGGTTCAGTTCCACATTGTTCAGAACGATGTCGCCAATTTCCACGCAGGGGTGGGGGAAGCGGCAGGCATTGGCAATGTTCATGACTTGGCCGATTTGCCTGGCGGCCGCCGCCGCTGCTCTATTCTGGGGGCGCTGTAGCAGGCCGATGGACGCTCGTGCGAGAGCGATCGCCGGCGTGCAACGAATCGGAGCCAGCCCTGTTGTGGCGTCTCATAGATGGCGAAGACGCTGTCCGCGTTCAGTTGGAGAAAGGTGGGACGTTTGGGAGAGCTGCAATTTTTCGCCGCGGATGAATATGCAGTTATAATGCACGCACCGCTGACGAATATGTACCAACTGCAGATCAGATGGTCGGTCGGCTAACTTGGAGGGGCACTCGCTCGCGCTGTGCAGTGGCCATTGGGTCGGCAGTGGACGATCGAGAAGCTCGCCAGCCCCTAGAAGTCGATGACGCGAAGACTTCGCTCCAAGATCGAGTCAATGCAACTGGCAAATAAATACGTCTCAGAAGAACTGCTCAGTCGCTTTGGCGTGCCAGCTTCCGTCCTGAAACCATTGTATTGTCCGTGCCACCAGCCATTATCTGCATTTGAAAATATGTAACCTCGGGTAGGCTCTCTAGACGAAGGTCAAAGAATAGTCGCTCAGAAGCCCTTGCCTGGCACAGAAGACGAACATAGAGGCGAACCGTTTCCGCTCTTTCCACCAATTTGTAACTGTGGTTCCATTTCGGACGGCGGCCGAGGGGGCAGGTGCAAAAAGGCTAATATTCATATGTAATCGCAAATGTTCAAAAGGTTAGCAATGTAGCACAACATCTCAAGATACAAGTCGGTCTTCCTCGCCATATTTTACAAATCAAATGGAGCGCCGCAACGAGCAGTGGGCGCAGCGCAGCAATGAAATGCGGCGGGCGCAGCGCCGTACTGAGCGCAGCCAGCCGCCTGCTGCCGTATTTTGAAACGCGCGCCTCCCACGGGAATATTCAGTAGTTTCGGGAAGACGGGAATCATTATTACACGACGTCGCGCGCGACGATCGCCGCTCGCTCGATCGCGCGACACACATGAGACGCGCGACACATGTGTGTGATGGGACAACAGAACGCCCTACACGCGCGCACGCACGCACGCACGCACGCACGCACACACACACACACACACACACACACACACACACACACACACACACACACACACACACACACACACACACATGTTGGAGCAATATCCGAGCAAAGCATGTACTACAATGAGGACCTCCACATTACATGTATAAGGAGCATTTTCGAACTGCGAAGTACGTAGCGGCGGTGTGTCTGAGTTGGACGTGAGAGCCGTGATCCAATCCAGTCAATTAGCTTAGAGGAAATCCAAAGTAATTCTGAGAAAGAAGGTGTTGCACCTTACGGCAAGAGCAGCGCGTTTCTGAGGGTAAAAATACTGCAGCATAGTATGGGAAACTGTTTTTTGATGGCGCCGAGATTTGCGACACCCAATGGAGTGTCAAACCTCACCAACAGCGAGGTCTTCCCGGCCAGGGCAATCGAGCTTTATTGGGAACGCTCCATTGGCTGTCGCCGAGATCAGGAACGCGCTCTGCATACACTGCAGTGCGCTCCCAAAGGAGGATAAAAAACTGTTAAAAAGATTTTGACTGACTTATTTTTTTTAATTTTTTATTTTTAGTGAAGTCTATCGACTTTTTTATTTAATTTTCAATTAAAAAAGTCGAGCTACCAACCTAATTTTTGAACAGTTTTTGTTTTTTAACACTCTTAAAAAAGTATTTTTCACTTTTGTTAATTTAATTTTTTTGTTTTTACTGACATCGCTAACTACAAGAATGTGTGGAGTGCAACAAATCTTGTGAATTCACTGTAGCAACCAAATTAATTGCACTGGCAATGAAGATAAAATGAAATGAATTTAATGAACAATGAAACGAATTCGCGTGCTATGCTTGTACTGACAGTCATGGTCATCAGTTGTTCGTATTTGCATGAAGTGTGATATTTGCTCGAAAGGTCGATATTTGTCTGCATCGCGATATTCGTCGGGGGTGCTGCCGCCCTCCGCATTGAGAATTTCCTGAGATTTTTGCAGCAGGGTGCCCTGTTGAACTTTGCCCTCGGCGGGGGCAAATGGCTCTTGGGAACAAAAGCCGTCCGTGTAGGCGACTACACGATCCTCGAGCGGCAGCTCAACTCTTTCATGTTCGGCAACCGAGCCAGGAAGCCGCTGAGATGGTAGGGTCCGCTCTTTCTCTTCTTGGCGATTATCTGGGTGGACTTTGCCAGCAGCCTGTCCAGCTTCGGCGCGGCCATCCCGACTTTGACGAGAACTTGCGCCTTTATGCAGTCGTACGTGAGGCACCGAACGGCCAGTTGTCGGAGACTCGGCAGGCGGAGATGGCATTCTCCAGCGCTGCACCGAAAGTCGGCGACTTCCAACCGTTCCAGATTGCGACCCATCGACGAGAGGACCTCCCCTCCCAGGATCGGAGATTTGTCATCAGCTACATTACAGGGCCTCCAGATCGTTTGTTGGGTCAATGGGATAGTCTGTCACGTGCTGGAATTACTCCATTCTCTGTCCATGTTGGCTCTCTCGACAGTGGTATTCTCGTTGATGTTGAGCAAGTTCATAATCGACTTTCCATGTAGCTGGAGTTCAGTAAGGTCTTGACCATTTCAGCAATGACTGCTTGGCCGTTGCTGCAAATTAAAATGCTCAGCAATTAAAATTTGCACCCACTGCTGGATCAATTACATACCGTAAACCCTATAATTAGCCCCCCCCCCTATAATAATACACCCTCCCAAGACCACTTTGAGTTAATAAGCCCCCCCCCCCTATAATTACGCCCCCTCCCTAAATGAACCATCGTCTAAAAGGCACATGTTTCCATGTCTGGGTGTATGTTGGGTCGTGTATGTGTATGTATGTACACGTATGTGCATGTGAGAGTGTGTGAGAGTGTGTTAGAGTGTACCACCGTGTGTGCACAGTAGGGATGAGCATGGGCTGGGCCGGCCCGGCCCGGCCCGGCCCAGCCCGGCCCAGGGGCGGGGCTGGGCCGGAATCCCAGGCCCATCCTGTGGGCCGGGCCGGGCCGGGCCTGCGTTTTGGGGGTGTGGGCCGGGCCGGGCCGGACGTTCCTGGCTGAAACATAGGAATCTACATTGTATGTTATGCATATTGTAAGTAACGGCGACTATTCAGCAGAAAGGAGGCATTAAGGACGCGAGTGCGCCTAAAAGTTCGTCGTGACGGCGTCGTCTCACTGTTAATCTAGCGCGTTGGTCGCGACGTTGCCGTCGTCGTCGCCGTTGCCGTTTTCGTTGTCGTCACGGCCCTTAGACCGTGAGTCACAGACGAGCAGACAACAGACGTGAAGCGACGACGACGACGTAGTACTAAAAGGCATGAGCATCTGGCGCTAGCCCAGCCTCACGTCCATCGCGAGCAAGGCGCTCGTGACGACTGCCAGCTCGGCGCCCTCCAGGCGCCGCCTCTACATCACTGGCTTGGCGACGATAGATAATACATCAGACATGGGCAGCGCCTTTTTTTTCTCAACAAACCCTTTGTGAGCGGCCAACTTCAATTGACAAACACGGTCAATCTTGAGGCCAAAAAATGGTTGGAAGCTGTAAAGCCAGAAGCGCCATTCTCTGTGTATGTGTAGTGAAAAAAGGCGAACTGGCGTACGTACATGTACAACTTATTTTAGTGCACCACTGTACTTATTTCTTGGGATGGGCCGGGCCGGGCCGGGCCTGGAATTTGAGCAGTTGGATGGGCCGGGCCGGGCCTGGGCCTGGTTTTTGACGCGTGGGCTGGGCCGGGATGGGCCGGACTATCTGGTGGGCCGGGCTGGGCCGAGATCTTCAGGCCCATGCTCATCCCTAGTGCACAGCGCCTTTTTCCCTTAAAAATCGCCTCCACGCGCCTTTTTGCCCACACATCTTCCCACTCATCGACACTTCCAGTTTATAAGCCCCCCCCCCTATAATTAGCCCCCCCCCCCTATAATTATACCCCCTCCTCGAGCTCGAACGAAAAAATTAGCCCCCGGGGGGCTAATTATAGGGTTTACGGTAAGTAAGTGTAGTAGAATTTGTTTGCGGACCTGTCTTGGACTGGGGTGATGATGACAAAGTTTGTTCCCCTCTGGACCATGCCAAAGCACCACTGTTGTGGTCGTTGTAGTCCCTGCCTGGCCTCTGAGATATTTTGCCCTAAATGCCCTGAGGAGCCTTGACGCGGGAGAGGGCGACGTAGAGCTGGCCGTGTCTGAAGACTTTCTCTGGGAGGAATATTGCAAACCTGATTCAAATGAGTAACTGCGTCCGGGGCAGGGCGACGCCTGGGTCTTCTCTTCCAAGCGTCTGGTGGACGATGCGCGGCTGGAGCACCGTATCCCTAGCCACTATGCCAGGGAGCGCGCATTGATGTACAGATAGATTGCACACAGCGCCGTGTGCAGTCGCCGACGCCAACACACAACGCTGCGGCTTGGCTTGTGGCGCATTGTACACAAAGTGCGCGCAAGGTCGCCCCCACCACAATTCTGTCCCACTACCCCTCCCCCAGGCTCTCGTGTAGGGCAGATGCGTAGGCGACCGGACAGACAGACAGACAGACGACAGACTGGACGCCTCTGTGATAATTGTCTTGGTAGAATGGTAGAGTCTTGAGGGACGCAGCAGCATGGTGGGTAATAGGGGAGGGGGACATGAGGTCATTTTCTAAGTGCGGAATAGCATCTAGCCGTCCAACATCACAGTGTCTCCTCCAACTTCATCACAGTGCATGCATGATCTTCGTTGAAATTTGTTAGACGAGTGGAGTGGAGTGTTGACGAAAGTAAAATTTTTTCCCGCTACAACTCTGCATGCAAGTGCGCCAGTTGACTTGCATTGCCATTTTTTGCAGCACTTTACATATTCAGCATTGCATCCATCATTCAAGAAATAAATAAAGTCAAAAATATTAAGTACAGTTAAACAGAACAAGAAGTTTTAAAAATGTATATCTACCGCAAACCCTATAATTAGCCCCCCCCCTATAATTGCACACCCTCTTAAGGCCACTATGGGAACGCGCTGCTCCGCTAGCTGTTGAAATTCAAAATCGCAACGCAGTCGACATAACGGATTGGCGAACAAAAAGGCGGTAACATCGTGCTGAGTATCTCATGCTCGCGCAACAGACGCAAAAAGTAGTCCAACACAACAGTTCGTTGCACTAGGCCCGTCAGTTCGACAACTAGAGCAATACGGTAGTCGTGGTGCGGCCACTGCTGCTCTATGCACTGATGCGACAGCTGGCCGAGGCTCCCATGGCGGCAGCCAGTGCAGACGCGCAGTCGAGCGCACTCCATGAGGCTCGGAGTGGACGCCCACTAGCGCCACAATCCCAGCAGCTTGGCCGCCGCTTCTGCGTCCAAGGCCGACGCCCACCGGCGCCAGAGCGGCCATGCCATAGGCGGGGTTGCCAACCCCGTGCAGGTGGGCGCCCGCACGGCAAGAGCGGCAGGCGCATGCTGGGTCGACCCCTCCGCTAAACACAAACACGTTCGAAACCGTCACACGACCTCATCTAAGCACCTATACATGTAGTTGTACACATGAAGTGTTTGGAATTTTATTCATGGGGAAAGCGCATACCGGGTGCACCACACTGCAATCCTGGCGGTCTCCACAGAGAACCGCAGGGTGAATGCGGCTTCGGCGCACCCACGGGCCGCCTCGGACAGAATTCGGACAGGGCCACTCTGGCCTTCGTCTCGGCGCCGATGCCGAGGCTCTTCGCCTCCCTGGCGTCGCTCATCAGCTCCGCGACCTCGTTATTCTGCCTTGACCAACCAATAACCATGCACACGAGAATAGAGCGCTTATGTAGGTACTACAGATGCAGAGCAAACGAGTGCTGCAAACGAGCTGAATCTACTTACAAATGCGCCTTGCGTACGTGTGTGTATGTGTGTATGTGTGTATGTGTGTGGGCAAGAGGTAAACTCGCGAACCGTTTGACGTACGTGGACGCGCGATGGCTCGATGGAATCCTCGCGACCCCGAGATGGTCATGGGCACGGTCGATTTTTGATATGCAAATTTATACCGTAGTTATGGCGCATTTTCAAAGTTTGCAGGACAGATTAACACTACCAAACGAATTGCACATGGGTGAATTGCACATCAAAAGACTCGCCTCGACGTCACGAGTCATTTGCACATGCTCCCGCATAATTATGCAAATGAAAATTATGCAAATTATGCCAATTCACAATTTCGCAATTTCACCCACATGGGTGATGTTGCGTGGTCAGTTGACACCTTTTGGCAGCAGGTCGCTGCTAGAAGCGGCAACGCTCAACTAGCTGGGCCAAGTGCCTCCCTTTGGGGAGTGGTTGAAAGCCCCAACTGCTTTTTGAAAAAATATTCTAAGCATGGTACATTGTATCTTGCCTAATTGGAAAATCAAAATGAACTGCGCATTGATGAATTGCACATCAAATGACTTGGCTAGACGTCACGAGCACTGTATGTGTGGCAACGCACGCACGCACGCATGCACGCACGCACGCACGCACGCGCGCGCGCATTGGCACGCAGACCTGCACGCACAATATAGATATATATGGATATATATATATATATATATATATATATATATATATATATATATATATATATATATATATGTATACATGCATGCACGCACGCACAGGCTTATGTCGAAAGGGGACAGCCACTCCGGGGAAGTGCTTCCGCATAATTATGCAAATGTATACTGTAAGTGTGGTACATTGTATCCTGCCCACCATGGTGAATGCCCATTGCGATTAACAGAGCAGCAGTGAATTTGGCACCAGCAACTGTCAACGGGGTGAACGCCCATCATGATCAACAGAGCAGCAGTGAATTTGGCGCCAGCAACAGTCAACAGGGTGAACACCCATCACGATCAACAGAGCAGCAGTTAATTTGGCGCCACCAACTGTCAACGGGGTGAACGCCCATCACAATCAACAGACAGCAGTGAATTTGGCGCCACCAACTGTCAACGGGGTGAACGCCCATCACGATCAACAGAGCAACAGTGAATTTGGCGCCACCAACTGTCAACGGGGTGAACGCCCATCACGATCAACAGAGCAACAGTGAATTTGGCGCCACCAACTGTCAACGGGGTGAACGCCCATCACGATCAACAGAGCAACAGTGAATTTGGCGCCACCAACTGTCAACGGGGTGAACGCCCATCACGATCAACAGAGCAACAGTGAATTTGGCGCCACCAACTGTCAACGGGGTGAACGCCCATCACGATCAACAGAGCAACAGTGAATTTGGCGCCACCAACTGTCAACGGGGTGAACGCCCATCACGATCAACAGAGCAGCAGTGAATTTGGCGCCACCAACTGTCACCGGGGTGAACGCCCATCACGATCAACAGAGCAGCAGTGAATTTGGTGCAAGCAATGGTCAACAGAATGAATGCCCATCGCGATCAACAGAGCAGGAGTGAATTTTGGCGCCACCAACAGTCAACAGGGTGAACGCCCATCACACACCTGCTTGCACAGCATGATCATGTAGACAATCATATGCAAAATCAGTTGCTTTATTCCTTAACATACACATGGCGGCCAAAGGCCGCATGCGCCTCTAGTGGCTACAAATTGACGGGGCGCTGCAAATCCGTCTTCCTGTCGGCTCCAATTGCAAGCGAGCGCGCAGATCACACCACCCACTCCGTCCAACTGACGCCACCCCCCTGGGGTCTGGGCAGGCTGCTAGAGCATACAATAGGGAGACGGCAAAACTGTCTTCCGGTCGGCTTTATTGGCATGCGAGCTCCCAGGTCGACGCCAGCCCGACCGACGATCGGCGGGAACCTCACGGGTCTGGCGGGCTGTTAGCATTTTAATGGACACACACACGCACACACACACACACACACACACACACACACACACACACACACGCACACGCACACACACACACACTGCCAAACCAAAGAGAAAGCGCGCGTGCGTGCGTGCGTGCGTACGGGCGCGCGCGCGCGTGCGCCCACCAAAATCCGGATTCCCATTTTATTTTTTGAACCCGTACGGAACGGAGCTTTCATCATCGAGGAGGATTCGTTTGGTGTTCGTCACGCGGTGCGTTTTCTTGTAATCACCTTTTGTGAAAAGCTCCTGTTGTTTGGAGCGTACGATACTGGGGCACTGGACTTGCAGCTGCTCGTTGTCGTCTCCGAGCTGGCTGAGCTGTGACGTTTGCGAAAAAGACAGGTGAAGTATTTGTGTGATTCCCACGTGTGCCACTATCGGCCAGGCGATTATCGCCGTGCCGACAATTATCGCATCTTCAAACAGCATTTCTTTAAACATTTTCTTTAAACCATTGTTCCAACAGCACCAACCTACACAGTTAGTAGTCACAAAGATAGAACCAATAAACCAGGTCGCTCACTATATATTGATGCACAATGTTTTCAAAATTGCGATTCTCGGTCAGTTGGGTTCAGTTCCACATTGTTCAGAACGATGTCGCCAATTTCCACGCAGGGGTGGGGGAAGCGGCAGGCATTGGCAATGTTCATGACTTGGCCGATTTGCCTGGCGGCCGCCGCCGCTGCTCTATTCTGGGGGCGCTGTAGCAGGCCGATGGACGCTCGTGCGAGAGCGATCGCCGGCGTGCAACGAATCGGAGCCAGCCCTGTTGTGGCGTCTCATAGATGGCGAAGACGCTGTCCGCGTTCAGTTGGAGAAAGGTGGGACGTTTGGGAGAGCTGCAATTTTTCGCCGCGGATGAATATGCAGTTATAATGCACGCACCGCTGACGAATATGTACCAACTGCAGATCAGATGGTCGGTCGGCTAACTTGGAGGGGCACTCGCTCGCGCTGTGCAGTGGCCATTGGGTCGGCAGTGGACGATCGAGAAGCTCGCCAGCCCCTAGAAGTCGATGACGCGAAGACTTCGCTCCAAGATCGAGTCAATGCAACTGGCAAATAAATACGTCTCAGAAGAACTGCTCAGTCGCTTTGGCGTGCCAGCTTCCGTCCTGAAACCATTGTATTGTCCGTGCCACCAGCCATTATCTGCATTTGAAAATATGTAACCTCGGGTAGGCTCTCTAGACGAAGGTCAAAGAATAGTCGCTCAGAAGCCCTTGCCTGGCACAGAAGACGAACATAGAGGCGAACCGTTTCCGCTCTTTCCACCAATTTGTAACTGTGGTTCCATTTCGGACGGCGGCCGAGGGGGCAGGTGCAAAAAGGCTAATATTCATATGTAATCGCAAATGTTCAAAAGGTTAGCAATGTAGCACAACATCTCAAGATACAAGTCGGTCTTCCTCGCCATATTTTACAAATCAAATGGAGCGCCGCAACGAGCAGTGGGCGCAACGCAGCAATGAAATGCGGCGGGCGCAGCGCCGTACTGAGCGCAGCCAGCCGCCTGCTGCCGCATTTTGAAACGCGCGCCTCCCACGGGAATATTCAGTGGTTTCGGGAAGACGGGAATCATTATTACACGACGTCGCGCGCGACGATCGCCGCTCGCTCGATCGCGCGACACACATGAGACGCGCGACACATGTGTGTGATGGGACAACAGAACGCCCTACACGCGCGCACGCACACACACACACACACACACACACACACACACGCACACACACACACACACACATGTTGGAGCAATATCCGAGCAAAGCATGTACTACAATGAGGACCTCCACATACATGTATAAGGAGCATTTTCGAACTGCGAAGTAGGTAGCGGCGGTGTGTCTGAGTTGGACGTGAGAGCCGTGATCCAATCCAGTCAATTAGCCTAGAGGAAATCCAAAGTAATTCTGAGAAAGAAGGTGTTGCACCTTACGGCAAGAGCAGCGCGTTTCTGAGGGTAAAAATACTGCAGCATAGTATGGGAAACTGTTTTTTGATGGCGCCGAGATTTGCGACACCCAATGGAGTGTCAAACCTCACCAACAGCGAGGTCTTCCCGGCCAGGGCAATCGAGCTTTATTGGGAACGCTCCATTGGCTGTCGCCGAGATCAGGAACGCGCTCTGCATACACTGCAGTGCGCTCCCAAAGGAGGATAAAAAACTGTTAAAAAGATTTTGACTGACTTATTTTTTTTAATTTTTTATTTTTAGTGAAGTCTATCGACTTTTTTATTTAATTTTCAATTAAAAAAGTCGAGCTACCAACCTAATTTTTGAACAGTTTTTGTTTTTTAACACTCTTAAAAAAGTATTTTTCACTTTTGTTAATTTAATTTTTTTGTTTTTACTGACATCGCTAACTACAAGAATGTGTGGAGTGCAACAAATCTTGTGAATTCACTGTAGCAACCAAATTAATTGCACTGGCAATGAAGATAAAATGAAATGAATTTAATGAACAATGAAACGAATTCGCGTGCTATGCTTGTACTGACAGTCATGGTCATCAGTTGTTCGTATTTGCATGAAGTGTGATATTTGCTCGAAAGGTCGATATTTGTCTGCATCGCGATATTCGTCGGTGGTGCTGCCGCCCTCCGCATTGAGAATTTCCTGAGATTTTTGCAGCAGGGTGCCCTGTTGAACTTTGCCCTCGGCGGGGGCAAATGGCTCTTGGGAACAAAAGCCGTCCGTGTAGGCGACTACACGATCCTCGAGCGGCAGCTCAACTCTTTCATGTTCGGCAACCGAGCCAGGAAGCCGCTGAGATGGTAGGGTCCGCTCTTTCTCTTCTTGGCGATTATCTGGGTGGACTTTGCCAGCAGCCTGTCCAGCTTCGGTGCGGCCATCCCGACTTTGACGAGAACTTGCGCCTTTATGCAGTCGTACGTGAGGCACCGAACGGCCAGTTGTCGGAGACTCGGCAGGCGGAGATGGCATTCTCCAGCGCTGCACCGAAAGTCGGCGACTTCCAACCGTTCCAGATTGCGGCCCATCGACGAGAGGACCTCCCCTCCCAGGATCGGAGATTTGTCATCAGCTACATTACAGGGCCTCCAGATCGTTTGTTGGGTCAATGGGGTAGTCTGTCACGTGCTGGAATTACTCCATTCTCTGTCCATGTTGGCTCTCTCGACAGTGGTATTCTCGTTGATGTTGAGCAAGTTCATAATCGACTTTCCATGTAGCTGGAGTTCAGTAAGGTCTTGACCATTTCAGCAATGACTGCTTGGCCGTTGCTGCAAATTAAAATGCTCAGCAATTAAAATTTGAACCCACTGCTGGATCAATTACATACCGTAAACCCTATAATTAGCCCCCCCCCCTATAATAATACACCCTCCCAAGACCACTTTGAGTTAATAAGCCCCCCCCCCCTATAATTACGCCCCCTCCCTAAATGAACCATCGTCTAAAAGGCACATGTTTCCATGTCTGGGTGTATGTATGGTCGTGTATGTGTATGTCTGTACACGTATGTGCATGTGAGACTGTGTGAGAGGGTGTTAGAGTGTACCAACGTGTGTGCACAGCGCCTTTTTCCCTTAAAAATCGCCTCCACGCGCCTTTTTGCCCACACATCTTCCCACTCATCGACACTTCCAGTTTATAAGCCCCCCCTATAATTAGCCCCCCCCCCCTATAATGATACACCCTCCTAGAGCTCGAACGAAAAAATTAGCCCCCGGGGGGCTAATTATAGGGTTTACGGTAAGTAAGTGTAGTAGAATTTGTTTGCGGACCTGTCTTGGACTGGGGTGATGATGACAAAGTTTGTTCCCCTCTGGACCATGCCAAAGCACCACTGTTGTGGTCGTTGTAGTCCCTGGCCTCTGTGATATTTTGCCCTAAATGCCCTGAGGAGCCTTGACGCGGGAGAGGGCGACGTAGAGCTGGCCGTGTCTGAAGACTTTCTCTGGGAGGAATATTGCGAACCTGATTCAAATGAGTAACTGCGTCCGGGGCAGGGCGACGCCTGGGTCTTCCAAGCGTCTGGTGGACGATGCGCGGCTGGATCACCGTCTCCCTAGCCACTATGCCAGGGAGCACGCATTGATGTACAGATAGATTGCACACAGCGCCGTGTGCAGTCGCCGACGCCAACACACAACGCTGCGGCTTGGCTGCGCATTGTACAAAGTGCGCGGAAGGACGCCCCCACCACAATTCTGTCCCACTACCCCTCCCCCCAGGCTCTCGTGTAGGGCAGATGCGTAGGCGACCGGACAGACAGACAGACAGGCGACAGACTGGACGCCTCTGTGATAATTGTCTTGGTAGAATGGTAGAGTCTTGAGGGACGCAGCAGCATGGTGGGTAATAGGGGAGGGGGACATGAGGTCATTTTCTAAGTGCGGAATAGCATCTAGCCGTCCAACATCACAGTGTCTCCTCCAACTTCATCACAGTGCATGCATGATCTTCGTTGAAATTTGTTAGACGAGTGGAGTGGAGTGTTGACGAAAGTAAAATTTTTTCCCGCTACAACTCTGCATGCAAGTGCGCCAGTTGACTTGTATTGCCATTTTTTGCAGCACTTTACATATTCAGCATTGCATCCATCATTCAAGAAATAAATAAAGTCAAAAATATTAAGTACAGTTAAACAAAACAAGAAGTTTTAAAAATGTATATCTACCGCAAACCCTATAATTAGCCCCCCCCCCTATAATTGCACACCCTCTTAAGGCCACTATGGGAAGGGGAACGCGCTGCTCCGCTAGCTGTTGAAATTCAAAATCGCAACGCAGTCGACATAACGGATTGGCGAACAAAAAGGCGGTAACATCGTGCTGAGTATCTCATGCTCGCGCAACAGACGCAAAAAGTAGTCCAACACAACAGTTCGTTGCACTAGGCCCGTCAGTTCGACAACTAGAGCAATACGGTAGTCGTGGTGCGGCCACTGCTGCTCTATGCACTGATGCGACAGCTGGCCGAGGCTCCCATGGCGGCAGCCAGTGCAGACGCGCAGTCGAGCGCACTCCATGAGGCTCGGAGTGGACGCCCACTAGCGCCACAATCCCAGCAGCTTGGCCGCCGCTTCTGCGTCCAAGGCCGACGCCCACCGGCGCCAGAGCGGCCATGCCATAGGCGGGGTTGCCAACCCCGTGCAGGTGGGCGCCCGCACGGCAAGAGCGGCAGGCGCATGCTGGGTCGACCCCTCCGCTAAACACAAACACGTTCGAAACCGTCACACCACCTCATCTAAGCACCTATACATGTAGTTGTACACATGAAGTGTTTGGAATTTTATTCATGGGGAAAGCGCATACCGGGTGCACCACACTGCAATCCTGGCGGTCTCCACAGAGAACCGCAGGGTGAATGCGGCTTCGGCGCACCCACGGGCCGCCTCGGACAGAATTCGGACAGGGCCACTCTGGCCTTCGTCTCGGCGCCGATGCCGAGGCTCTTCGCCTCCCTGGCGTCGCTCATCAGCTCCGCGACCTCGTTATTCTGCCTTGACCAACCAATAACCATGCACACGAGAATAGAGCGCTTAGGTATGTACTACAGATGCAGAGCAAACGAGTGCTGCAAACGAGCTGAATGGCTACAAATTGACGGGGCGCTGCAAATCCGTCTTCCTGTCGGCTCCAATTGCAAGCGAGCGCGCAGATCACACCACCCACTCCGTCCAACTGACGCCACCCCCTGGGGTCTGGGCAGGCTGCTAGAGCATACAATAGGGAGACGGCAAAACTGTCTTCCGGTCGGCTTTATTGGCATGCGAGCTCCCAGGTCGACGCCAGCCCGTCCGACGATCGACGGGAACCTCACGGGTCTGGCGGGCTGTTAGCATTTTAATGAACACACACACGCACACACACACACACACACGCACACACACACACACACGCACACGCACACGCACACACACACTGCCAAACCAAAGAGAAAGCGCGCGTGCGTGCGTGCGTGCGTGCGTGCGTGCGTGCGTGCGGGCGCGCGCGCGCGTGCGCGCACCAAAATCCGGATCCCCATTTTATTCTTTGAACCCGTACGGAACGGAACTTTCATCATCGAGGAGGATTCGTTTGGTGTTCGTCACGCGGTGCGTTTTCTTGTAATCACCTTTTGTGAAAAGCTCCTGTTGTTTGGAGCGTACGATACTGGGCCACTGGACTTGCAGCTGCTCGTTGTCGTCTCCGAGCTGGCTGAGCTGTGACGCTTGCGAAAAAGACAGCTGAAGTATTTGTGTGATTCCCACGTGTGCCACTATCGGCCAGGCGATTATCGCCGTGCCGACAATTATCGCATCTTCAAACAGCATTTCTTTAAACATTTTCTTTAAACCATTGTTCCAACAGCACCAACCTACACAGTTAGTAGTCACAAAGATAGAACCAATAAACCAGGTCGCTCACTATATATTGATGCACAATGTTTTCAAAATTGCGATTCTCGGTCAGTTGGGTTCAGTTCCACATTGTTCAGAACGATGTCGCCAATTTCCACGCAGGGGTGGGGGAAGCGGCAGGCATTGGCAATGTTCATGACTTGGCCGATTTGCCTGGCGGCCGCCGCCGCTGCTCTATTCTGGGGGCGCTGTAGCAGGCCGATGGACGCTCGTGCGAGAGCGATCGCCGGCGTGCAACGAATCGGAGCCAGCCCTGTTGTGGCGTCTCATTGATGGCGAAGACGCTGTCCGCGTTCAGCTGGAGACAAGTGGGACGTTTGGGAGGGATGCAATTTTTCGCCGCGGATGAATATGCAGTTATAATGCACGCACCTCTGACGAATATGTACCAACTGCAGATCAGATGGTCGGTCGGCTAACTTGGAGGGGCACTCGCTCGCGCTGTGCAGTGGCCATTGGGTCGGCAGTGGACGATCGAGAAGCTCGCCAGCCCCTAGAAGTCGATGACGCGAAGACTTCGCTCCAAGATCGAGTCAATGCAACTGGCAAATAAATACGTCTCAGAAGAACTGCTCAGTCGCTTTGGCGTGCCAGCTTCCGTCCTGAAACCATTGTATTGTCCGTGCCACCAGCCATTATCTGCATTTGAAAATATGTAACCTCGGGTAGGCTCTCTAGACGAAGGTCAAAGAATAGTCGCTCAGAAGCCCTTGCCTGGCACAGAAGACGAACATAGAGGCGAACCGTTTCCGCTCTTTCCACCAATTTGTAACTGTGGTTCCATTTCGGACGGCGGCCGAGGGGGCAGGTGCAAAAAGGCTAATATTCATATGTAATCGCAAATGTTCAAAAGGTTAGCAATGTAGCACAACATCTCAAGATACAAGTCGGTCTTCCTCGCCATATTTTACAAATCAAATGGAGCGCCGCAACGAGCAGTGGGCGCAGCGCAGCAATGAAATGCGGCGGGCGCAGCGCCGTACTGAGCGCAGCCAGCCGCCTGCTGCCGTATTTTGAAACGCGCGCCTCCCACGGGAATATTCAGTAGTTTCGGGAAGACGGGAATCATTATTACACGACGTCGCGCGCGACGATCGCCGCTCGCTCGATCGCGCGACACACATGAGACGCGCGACACATGTGTGTGATGGGACAACAGAACGCCCTACACGCGCGCACGCACGCACGCACGCACGCACACACACACACACACACACACACACACACACACACACACACACACACACACATGTTGGAGCAATATCCGAGCAAAGCATGTACTACAATGAGGACCTCCACATTACATGTATAAGGAGCATTTTCGAACTGCGAAGTACGTAGCGGCGGTGTGTCTGAGTTGGACGTGAGAGCCGTGATCCAATCCAGTCAATTAGCTTAGAGGAAATCCAAAGTAATTCTGAGAAAGAAGGTGTTGCACCTTACGGCAAGAGCAGCGCGTTTCTGAGGGTAAAAATACTGCAGCATAGTATGGGAAACTGTTTTTTGATGGCGCCGAGATTTGCGACACCCAATGGAGTGTCAAACCTCACCAACAGCGAGGTCTTCCCGGCCAGGGCAATCGAGCTTTATTGGGAACGCTCCATTGGCTGTCGCCGAGATCAGGAACGCGCTCTGCATACACTGCAGTGCGCTCCCAAAGGAGGATAAAAAACTGTTAAAAAGATTTTGACTGACTTATTTTTTTTAATTTTTTATTTTTAGGGAAGTCTATCGACTTTTTTATTTAATTTTCAATTAAAAAAGTCGAGCTACCAACCAAATTTTTGAACAGTTTTTGTTTTTCAACACTCATAAAAAAGTATTTTTCACTTTTGTTAATTTAATTTTTTTGTTTTTACTGACATCGCTACAGTACCGTCCGCATGTCTGTGTGGATCCCTAGTGCATGCAACCCGGGATCGATCCCTGCGTCCAAGGGATCCAGTTTGGATCCCCACGCTGTAGCATAGAAAGGAGTGGCAGACCAACTCTTGACGGGGAGCCAACGCGCGCGCCCGTTGACATGCCTCCCGCTGGGCAGATCTGCATACGGCTCCACTCTGTCCGTTGTGACGCCAGCGTGCGGCGTCGGCGCTCGGTAATCGAAGCAGCAATCAAATAAATACGTTGTAAAAAATGCTGGGTTCGCTGCGTGTGGCAGCGTCACCGAGAGAGGCCAACCAATCTTGGATTAAACTCAGTGTTGCAAAATGCGGAAGTTTCTGCTGGTCCAGTTTCTGTGTGATGGCACATCATATGTGTGCCCATCCAAGTGGCTGGTGCTGCCGCGTGGAGGTGAAATTCCAACGTTGAGCAAGGGAAGCATGGTCCGCATCAAGTACGGCGACAGTCGCAGTGCTCTCATGTATGAAGCTCGCGTCGTCGCCACCGCCGATTCCAAAGGGCTGCTCGAACAGAAGCTGTCCGACTGCGAGAAGCGTGGCCGCATGTTTACTACCGATGAAGAGGACAGCGCTTGGAGACGAACGGCAGGAAGGCATCGTTGAGTAGCTCGAGGTAGAGGTAGGAGTCCATGCGCACCTCGCCATCGAAGAGGACAATTCGCGTCGCCCCACGCCAAGAAATTCCAGCCCAAGCGTGCAGCTTGGACGGGTGCTTGGGCCTGGACCTTCAATCAAACAATTGGACTGGTTAATCGATAAGCGCAACATCACACTACAGTACCAACACACACATGAGGCGTTCGTTTTTGTACATGAAGCACTTGCGGTTGTTGCTGGCCAACTGGATCGTTGTCTCATCGGTGAATACGCAATTCTTGAATTCGGAGTTGCGATGCTCAAGCACCCAGTCGATGCGCTTCTGCTTGTTCACATCGCGCACGAGCTGGCCATACTTTATGCTCGCATAGCGCCAGCCCAGCTCGCGACGGTAGCGTTTCACGCGCGAAACCGTGATATCAATCTCTGCAATTATTCACAGCTCCAACAATAAACGTACAAGACTATAATCAAGATCAACCAAGTCAATCAAAATTAATGCAGATAACACACCATGCTGGTCGATCAAGAATGTCTTGATGTCTTCGGCGCTCAATTCGTTGTTCTCCAGCATGTACGTGTGGATCGTCCGCTTGATGGTGGGATGGCGTAGCAGGAAGCGATCTGTGCGGCCGGGCCGCGCGCTGTCGAAGATGTGACCACGGGCTGTGTAGTGGCTCCAGAAGCGGCGGACGCCTTCGTAGCTGACGTCGTAGCTCTCTTCGCTGAGCAGCTCACACACGCGCTTCAACGAGTTGCCCTGTCGCCGCAGCTCCACGATCCTCGTGCGCAGGTACTCATGATATTTTGCCATTGCTTAATTAAACTGCGCATCATTAAATCAACTAACAGAAAGACACAACAGTAACGCGATTTTGCTGTTGCCCATTCATGCTCAGAGCACTTAGCGACACACGACCGACACACAGAAGGGATTAGGGAGCAGAAGAAACACAACAAACGGAACGTGGAGCAAATTGACATAAAGTGCGTCAATATTTTGCCGTTGCAACTAAAGCATGCCGCTGCGTATATAGGTGGGCGGCTGTTGTTCAGAGCAAGCCACGCCATCGCGCGTCGGTTGTGACGTCAATGGACAGAGTGGGTCTTACCAACGACTCAGCGGGAGGCGCGCAACGTGGCGGGCGCACGAGGGCGCCGCCTAGACTTGGCCGGCTTCTCTTCCTATGCTCTAGCATGGGGATCCAATCTGGATCCTTCGGACGCAGGGAGCGCTCCCAGGATCCAAATACTAACAGACATGCGGACGGTACTGTACCTAGCAGGTCAATGGTGCGCGCGCGATGAGTGGGCCCGCGCACCATCTGTTGCAGTTCAAGGGCGTCGGTGACAGCCAGCAGCGGGCGACACTCGTCCAGGGCAGGATCCAGGTTGAGGTCGCCCGCCACTACACTGCGCCTCCCACTGCCAGTCGCCAGGTTGGCGCAGAAGTCCTGGGCCGGTTCTCGGGGCGGCCTGTAGCAGCTGACGACAGAGATGGGACCTTGCGTCGTGACGACTCGGACGCCCAACACCTCCGAGGCGCAGGGCAACGCCAGCTGCTGGCCGTGCAGCGAGTTGCGACAGTAAAGCGCAACTCCGCCACCGTTTCTGGTACGGTCGCGTCTGTAGAGCGTGTAGTCGTCGCATCACAGCTCTTGATTCTTGATGGAGTCGTCAAGTTTCGTCTCTTGGATCAACAGTAGGTCGACGCCGTAGGTGGTCAGATGGGAACGCACCAGGTCCAGTTTGGAGAGGAGGCCGTTCACGTTGGCGCTGTGTATGGTAAGTTCCGATCGGTTCGCAATGAGTCCGACAGGGGGCGCCACAACGTTTGGAAAAATCGATAGCAGCAGCAGGCCGACGGACAGCGCGCATAAAGAAAGATGGCGGAATTGTTGAGATCAGGCTTGAGATCGGCGATGGAGAGGGTTGAGATCAGAGGCGAGAACTTGAGATCGGAGACCAAGGTTGACCCCAGCAGCACAGTAAAAATTAGCGACGAAATGTCGATCCGCCAGGAATTTGAGGCTTCCAATTGTTGAGTGTATTATCGATTTTTTTGTTCCTTCCTTTGTGCATACAGATCTGAGGAGGAGGAGCGGTCACCGTCGGCGATGTCCATTTGTTCTTTTTTGTCGTTGTCGCCACTGCATGCGGCGGTGGTGGCGATGGCGTGCGTGCGCGAGATCCGTGTCTAGTCGAATCGAGTTCAACTGTGCAAAAAAAGTGGTAGAAATGTGGCAAAAAATGCTACACCGGTTCAATATTTAAGATATACTGTAGATCAACTGGTACATCAACTGTATAACTGAAATTGGGAAAACGTACCAATGTAAAATTTAAAATAGACAATTTTGCTCTGCCATTGTTACTGCGAAATTCCCGTCACTCTATAAAAATGTTGATGTTGAAATTATGGTGCCCCTTCCAACAGTACCCCCAGGTAAGCAGAAGTTGAAAGAATTGTGCCCTATTGGAAGATTTACGGTTGTCTTTTAATGACGGTAGAATTCAACCCCCCTCCCTCAAGGATTGAATTCAACCCCCCCCCCCTCCCTCAAGGATGCGCTGGCTCTGCCTCTACCTAGCTGTGTGGCGAAGTGAATACTTGATACTTTGTTGTTATGTTGTATTCTAGAATTATGCAAATTTCCGAAGTTGCGATACTCGATTATTTGCATATGCGTTCGTTATTTATTACGCCGGTTTCGCTCGCCCATTCTCGCGACTTCTTTGGCCGGCTAGTCAGTCTTAGTTTTTAGTGTTTTGCGTTTCCTCCTCTCTCTCTGTCCCGGCCTTGCGTTGATACCGTCCGCAAGTGAGAGAGTGCGTTGGAGGCTTGAAGTCAACGGCGTGACACACCCGAACCGACGAGTAGCCGACAACGCCAGCCTTGCAACACCTGCGCCTTGAAGCGATCGTAGCTCTTGCCGCTCGTCCGTTGCACGCTGCAGACCACTTCGTACCAAGAGCGTCAGACACTCCGATCGCGAGGCTGACGCAGGACTACTCGTCCTTGTACTGCTGGACTAAACGTCCAACTTCGTCTACGCTGCCGACGGTCCGGCCCGGCCGACCGTTTGGCTTCGACTGCCGCATACGGCGTGGTTGCGCGCCGTCTTCGAGATCGGCCGGTTCGACACTTCGGGACTCCAGACAAGGTTTATGTAGTCGCTGCGCTCCTTGTCCTTCTTCGTCGGGATGCCCAGTGGCGTCCACTGGCGGAGCGAGAACACGACCTGCTGGTACGTGTGGCCGTATTTGTTGACGAGCGAGCCGTCGGGCAACTGCAGCGAGTAGTCGCAGCCCTGAGCGGCGGCTGCTGTGACGACAGCAGCTTCTATCGTTCTGTAGTGCGTCGAGCACTGGTCAGGGTCGGCCGGCATACTCTGCACGGCGTAGGGCGCGGTTAACGCGCTAACAAACGGCGGCGGTGGCTGCTGCGTGAACCACGCTGTCGTCGGCGTCGAGCCGGCGTTCGAGCGACTCGACGCGGCGGCTGCGAGTGGCGGCTGCTGTGCGGCGTAAGCAGCGGCCGTCGGCAAGCTCTGTTCGACTACAGGCGTGTAGCCTGTCGGCGGCGCAGTCGAGTGCGCCTGTTCAACGCCCTGCTGGTTGAATGGCGATACGGTAGACGCAGTGGCAGTCGCGTAGTGCTGCCGTTCCTGCGCCTCCAGCTGCTGCTCGGACGCCATCGGCGGCGCGGCGATCTGGACTCGCTTCTTCGTGCCAGCGAGAGCTACCAGTGGTCGAGCGTACTGCGTCGTCGGGTGCAGCTGCGCTTCCGCGTCTACGTTGGTCGCCGAGGAGGCGAGACGGACGTTGGCTGCGTCCGGTTGCGCTAGCGAGTGGGGCAACGAGGCGGCCAGCGACGGGGCTCTGCGAAGCTGAGTGGGCGGCGTCGGCCGCTGCCCGCGCTTGACCCTCTGCTCCCATTCGACGAGCATGCGCTCCTGCGACCGAATCTGCTGCGACGCGTCGCCGAGTTGTTTGGCCTGGTTTACAAGCCCCGCGACAACGCTGGCGTAGTCCTGGCGCAGTTGCTCGACCGTCAGCTGACTCGTGTAGCGCAGCGCGGACTGATAGGCGTGCGGCTCGACAGTTTCGACGTCGTCGGGCACGTGCAGCTCGGGCATGCCTCCGTCAGTCGCGCTTGGAACGTTGTCGCCGCCCTCGTGGGCGTCAGCGAAGTCGTTCTCGTCGTCGTCATCTTCGTCGCGGCGCAAAGCCATCTGCTGCTGCTCGTGCGCTGTTATCGCGCTGCGTTCGTCGTCGCTTAGACTGCCGGCGTCAATCAATGTCCGCGTAGGACTCTTCGGGTATTTGACAGAGGCGTCTCTGTCCGCGGCGTCTTTGCGAGCGTTGTACAACTGGCACTCGAAGTGTTGCATGTCGCCGTCGACAGCAAAGCGGTGTTTGCGCATGCAGAGTGATCGGTTGTAGTCGCGAACGGCGTTTTGCAGCATCGTCAGGGAGGGGAGCGGCAACTTGCCGCTGGCAGCGATGCGCGTGTCGAAGATGATTTTCGCGGCGCTCTTACGGTAGAGCTCAATGTCGGCGACTACGACAAGCGACAAGGTGCCGGATGGTCGACGGGCGAGTAGCCCTTGCAAGATGAACGCGTCCGGGACGACGTTGCGCGAGTGCAGTTCGACCTCCGTCTGCACGTTCTCGCAGGCGGCGATGACCTCGTCCAGCAGCAGCTCGTACTCCTTCACGTACTCGTACGAGGTGCGCACGTAGTCGCCGAGCTTGTAGTAGCGGCCGTCGACGCGAAGCTGCGCGTTCTCTATCTCTGCCGAATCGATGCCGAACTCGACTCGGGACGGCGCCGTTGCGCCGGCTGCGGTGGCGTTCTCGGACGCCATGCT
Source organism: Paralinhomoeus sp. GSCO2_6 (assembly GCA_030248085.1). NCBI lineage: Eukaryota > Metazoa > Nematoda > Chromadorea > Monhysterida > Linhomoeidae > Paralinhomoeus > Paralinhomoeus sp. GSCO2_6. Next base: position 24,450 of record JASAMY010001090.1, read on the forward strand.
ACTGGTCGCGGAGACCATGTCTCTCAGCGACACCTGCTTCTGCCGCGTGGCAGTCGAAGTCGGCAGCTGCGCTGTCGACGTGCGTGCACTTGCACTGGGGCGCGTCGCCCCTTCGTCTACTGGAAGGCAGAAGACGCCGACCGTCGTTGTCGGTCGCTTCTGCTGCTGCTTCTGCCGCGCCGTATGCGGCAGTCGAAGCCAAACGGTCGGCCGGGCCGGACCGTCGGCAGCGTAGACGAAGTTGGACGTTTAGTCCAGCAGTACAAGGACGAGTAGTCCTGCGTCAGCCTCGCGATCGGAGTGTCTGACGCTCTTGGTACGAAGTGGTCTGCAGCGTGCAACGGACGAGCGGCAAGAGCTACGATCGCTTCAAGGCGCAGGTGTTGCAAGGCTGGCGTTGTCGGCTACTCGTCGGTTCGGGTGTGTCACAATGGACCATTATTTGCAGAGTAAAGCTAGTCTCACTGTGCTCAGACAAATGCTAATCCATTTCTCAGTGAATGATGTCAAGCCATGGCCGGTATTTTTCGGTATGGTATATACCGCATCTAATAATTTTGGTATTGTCGGTATTCGGTATTTAAATGTAAGTGTGTGTAACTTTGCCACCATTGAGAGCGACTTTTTTTGGCACACTGTAGATCAGGCTAGCCAATGAAAAAAAGCCGCTCGCTTGATAGTGGCTACAATTGGTCAGCTACAAAGTATGTATGTACCCCGTACATGTGCTGCTCAACTCTGCGAACAGAGACGTTGACGCGTGACTCTGATTTGTTGACGAAATTATAGTTAGCACAGCACAGCACTGCTGAGTGCCTTTCCATTATTCCTTTTTTTTTAGCGCGAGGTGGAGTTGGCGCGGCGTCGGGGCCAAGACGCCACGGCCAACGAACGAACGGCTCTCGACCGCCTTGAGGAGCTCGAGGCGCGCAACGGCGCGCTCGCTCCATTCCCACCTCGGCGGCCGTCGGCAGGCGGACGGACGCGACACTCGACCGACGACGCGGAGCCTCGCCCGCGGGTCGTCAGACCGAGGGCTCGACTCGAGCAGCAGCTGGAGGACGAGGAGGAGGCCCCAGTGTAGCGGGCGGGTGGCATCGACGACGCCTAGAGCAACTAGCAGCAGCAGCAGAGTCGGCAGCAGACAATGAAGACGACGACGCAAGTCTGCATTTGACGAGCGATCGAAAAAAACTTCTCTCCCTAGCGTGTAGCGCCGCGGTCGTTGTCATCGTGGTCGTCGTCGTCGTCGTCGTTGTGTTTTGAATTTTATGGCGTTTTTGACAGCGGTGCGTTGTCGGTGGCACTCGGAACGGCGCACGCACGTCTTACTGTACCCCTGCCAATGATGCCACATGTACAGTACCGTCCGCATGTCTGTGTGGATCCCTAGTGCATGCAACCCGGGATCGATCCCTGCGTCCAAGGGATCCAGTTTGGATCCCCAGCATAGAAAGGAGTGGCAGACCAACTCTTGACGGGGAGCCAACGCGCGCGCCCGTTGACATGCCTCCCGCTGGGCAGATCTGCATACGGCTCCACTCTGTCCGTTGTGACGCCAGCGTGCGGCGTCGGCGCTCGGTAATCGAAGCAGCAATCAAATAAATACGTTGTAAAAAATGCTGGGTTCGCTGCGTGTGGCAGCGTCACCGAGAGAGGCCAACCAATCTTGGATTAAACTCAGTGTTGCAAAATGCGGAAGTTTCTGCTGGTCCAGTTTCTGTGTGATGGCACATCATATGGATGGCGTCGTCGCCACCGCCGATTCCAAAGGGCTGCTCGAACAGAAGCTGTCCGACTGCGAGAAGCGTGGCCGCATGTTTACTACCGATGAAGAGGACAGCTCTTGCTCCGCCTACGCTCCGAATGGCGACGACAGCTGTCACAGCACGTCTGAAGACGACAGAGAACCGTTGGCGTACGTGTGCGATTCGTACAATTGTATACGACCCTTTATTGGTTCACATCATGGCATGTTGATTTGTGCTTCAGCAAGCACCGGCGCCCCCTAGCGCCCGTGAAGTCGCGCAAGCAGCTCGAAATAGAGGAAAAGATGACGAAGGCCAAGCAGATCAAGCGATACCATGGCGAGCCAGTGGAGGAGTCCAACTCCGCCCTTGAGCCCGCCATGATCGTCTCGACTTCCGCACCTTCTACAGAAAATGCGGTATACATTTTGTTGTGTTACGCCGATCATTTTTCGATAACCTTTGTGGTAAACTTTTTTCCCGCCGACTATGCATTTTCGTTGCTTTCAGGCGCCAACAAACTTTGCGTCGCTTCTTCATGAGCTACAGCCGCCTTTTCCAGTCTCGGCCGCGCACGAGGCAGCAACGCTGCCCACTGCAGCCTCTGTGCTGCCTCCTTTGTCGACGGCCGCGCTCGCTACACCGCTGGCCGCTGCCTCTGTGGCTCCGTCGGCGCCGCCTTTTCCAGTCTCGGCCGCGCACGAGGCAGCGACGCTGCCCACTGCAGCCTCTGCGCTGCCTCCTTTGTCGACGGCCGCGCTCGCTGCACCGCTGGCCGCTGCCTCTGCGGCTCCGTCGGCGCCGCCTTTTCCAGTCTCGGCCGCGCACGAGGCAGCGACGCTGCCCACTGCAGCCTCTGCGCTGCCTCCTTTGTCGACGGCCGCGCTCGCTACACCGCTGGCCGCTGCCTCTGCGGCTCCGTCGGCGCCGCCTTTTCCAGTCTCGGCCGCGCACGAGGCAGCGACGCTGCCCACTGCAGCCTCTGCGCTGCCTCCTTTGTCGACGGCCGCGCTCGCTACACCGCTGGCCGCTGCCTCTGCGGCTCCGTCGGCGCCGCCTTTTCCAGTCTCGGCCGCGCACGAGGCAGCGACGCTGCCCACTGCAGCCTCTGCGCTGCCTCCTTTGTCGACGGCCGCGCTCGCTGCACCGCTGGCCGCTGCCTCTGCGGCTCCGTCGGCGCCGCCTTTTCCAGTCTCGGCCGCGCACGAGGCAGCGACGCTGCCCACTGCAGCCTCTGCGCTGCCTCCTTTGTCGACGGCCGCGCTCGCTACACCGCTGGCCGCTGCCTCTGCGGCTCCGTCGGCGCCGCCTTTTCCAGTCTCGGCCGCGCACGAGGCAGCGACGCTGCCCACTGCAGCCTCTGCGCTGCCTCCTTTGTCGACGGCCGCGCTCGCTGCACCGCTGGCCGCTGCCTCTGCGGCTCCGTCGGCGCCGCCTTTTCCAGTCTCGGCCGCGCACGAGGCAGCGACGCTGCCCACTCCAGCCTCTGCGCTGCCTCCTATGTCGACGGCCGCGCTCGCTGCACCGCTGGCCGCTGCCTCTGCGGCTCCGTCGGCGCCGCCTTTTCCAGTCTCGGCCGCGCACGAGGCAGCGACGCTGCCCACTGCAGCCTCTGCGCTGCCTCCTTTGTCGACGGCCGCGCTCGCTACACCGCTGGCCGCTGCCTCTGCGGCTCCGTCGGCGCCGCCTTTTCCAGTCTCGGCCGCGCACGAGGCAGCGACGCTGCCCACTGCAGCCTCTGCGCTGCCTCCTTTGTCGACGGCCGCGCTCGCTGCACCGCTGGCCGCTGCCTCTGCGGCTCCGTCGGCGCCGCCTTTTCCAGTCTCGGCCGCGCACGAGGCAGCGACGCTGCCCACTGCAGCCTCTCCGCTGCCTAGAGATGGTTTCAATTTCGAAAATATTTTTTTTTTTATTAAAAAAAAATTTTTTTATTAATTAAAAAATTGGGACCTTTCTTTTTTTAATAAAAAAATTTTTTTATTAATAAAAAAAAAGTGAAATTTGTCTGTTTTTCTCACTATATTTTACGTTTTCCCTTTAGTTTTTCACCAGTTTTGTGTCTTCCCTTCAAGATTGTGCCTGATACAGCGGTAAATTTGGCCCTTTGGTGCATTTAAGCATTGAATATGGATGTAGGTACATGCCACCACATTACCTGTGTGGTATACATGTTGTACATTGTACATACCATTGTACATTGTAGTGCGCCTGTGCGTGTAAAACGAGCTATTCATGTATTTGTATGGCCATTTATGCGTTTAAGGATAGAATATGGACATAGGTACATGACACCACGTTCCCTGTGTGGTATATATGTTGTACCTTGTACATACCATTGTACGTTGTTGTGCACCTGTGGGTGTAAAGCAAGCTATTTATGTATTTGTATGGCCATTCAATGCTTTTGTGGATCACAATAGCTCTGAAACACCCTCTACAAGGTATATTTACACTAATATATGGCACCTTACATCGCCTGAACCCTCCTTTAATTTAGAAAAGAAAATTTTTTTTTTAATTAAAAAAAAATTTTTTTTTTTTAATAAAAAAAAACGACCGATTTTTTTTTCAAAAACCATCTCTACCGCTGCCTCCTTTGTCGACGGCCGCGCTCGCTGCACCGCTGGCCGCTGCCTCTGCCTTCTCGGCCACGCTCACGGCATCGGCGCCCTCCGCTGCTGCCTCCGCCCTGTCCGCGTCGCCGCCTTCCGCAACAACTGCCCTTCTGACCCAAGGAGAGGCAGTGGTTCTCCGCCAGCAGCAGGAGCAAATCCTGCAGCAGCAGAGGCAGTTGATGGACTTGTTCACCGAGCAGCGCGACCTGCTCAAGCGCGTGGTTTCTACGAAGCCCCTCTCACCCAAACCGAATCAACATGGATCCGAATCGCTGCATCTGGAGTCGTTTTTCACAAAAGAGGAGCTGCATCAGTAAGTGGAATGTGTTGGTTTTGCTGTACCGCGTTAACATTTCTTGCATCTTTATAGCATGCAACGTGGCGCAAAGACAGACACAGCGCTCGCTCGACGGCTGCAGCGTGCTCTGCACAAGAGTCCAGAGCAGGTCAGTAGCGCTACTGTACGGTCAACTGTTTAGTTGTACGATTATTGTGCTTCTCAGATCGCGCTAACGCGAGACGCTACGCCACGAAAACTTGGTTACGTGCGGCTCGTGGTCGAGGCGTATTTCCCCGTCCACAATGCCACTCAGAACAAGCGACGCTGGCGCACCGTCTGCAAGCAAATGGACGGCGCCCGCCTGCGCATGCTCGACATGGTCAAAAAAGGTCGAGAATATCAGTACTCCGAGACGGACAAAGATTTGTACATAAAACCCGCCGCTCGCGCCGCTCGCTCTGACAATGGTGACAATCAATAATGGTGCATCTCACTGTCTCACGCTCGCTCGTGTGTTCCGAATATCATTGAAAGGCTCCGTCCGACATGGCCCTACCTGTATTGCATATCGCGTGTGTGTGCACGCTGGCTCAGTGTAGGCAAGAGGAGATCGCACGCACGCTGTGACGCACTCTCTCTGTTTGCAGCGACGGTCTTACGGGAGTGTTGGGGATATTAGATGGAAAGGGTGCGCTAGGCATGTCCCTACATTGTATATGTACGTCGTGTGTGTGTGTGTGTGTGTGTGTGTGCACGCTGGCTCAGTACAGGCAAGAGGAGATCGCACGCTGTGACGCACTCTCTCTGTTTGCAGCGACGGTCTTACGCTAGTCTAAGACAGCGTTGGTCCACCGTGGTTTTCCAATACTTGAGGCATCACGTGTTTGATGTTGCTGATATACCGCCTACAGAGATGCTTGTTGACGCAGGTGTTCCAGAAGAGAAAGATGCCGTCCTTGAGCTCGTCCTTGGTACGCGGGCGCACTTTCTTGCTCAGGAAAACCTTGAGCTGATTCCATAACTTTTCGATGGGGTTAAGGTCGGGGGACTCGGGTGGCCAGGCCAGCTGCTTGATGCCCAACTCTTTCTTGCGTCGCATGCTCAATTTTGACCTGACAGATGAAACTCACATACCGTATGAACAGTTCAATCGCGAGAAGTGCGGGAAAAGCAAACTTGTGCTTCGGATCGTTGTCTTCAACGAGGAAGCACTCGGTGTTGGGATAGCGCTTGGAGACGAACGGCAGGAAGGCATCGTTGAGTAGCTCGAGGTAGAGGTAGGAGTCCATGCGCACCTCGCCATCGAAGAGGACAATTCGCGTCGCCCCACGCCAAGAAATTCCAGCCCAAGCGTGCAGCTTGGACGGGTGCTTGGGCCTGGACCTTCAATCAAACGATCGATAAGCGATAACAAACGATCGACGATCAAACTGGTTAATCGATAAGCGCAACATCACACTACAGTACCAACACACACATGCAAAACGTAAACGCAAACCTGATGGTCATGAGGCGTTCGTTTTTGTACATGAAGCACTTGCGGTTGTTGCTGGCCAACTGGATCGTTGTCTCATCGGTGAACACGCAATTCTTGAATTCGGAGTTGCGATGCTCAAGCACCCAGTCGATGCGCTTCTGCTTGTTCACATCGCGCACGAGCTGGCCATACTTTATGCTCGCATAGCGCCAGCCCAGCTCGCGACGGTAGCGTTTCACGCGCGAAACCGTGATATCAATCTCTGCAATTATTCACAGCTCCAACAATAAACGTACAAGACTATAATCAAGATCAACCAAGTCAATCAAAATTAATGCAGATAACACACCATGCTGGTCGATCAAGAATGTCTTGATGTCTTCGGCGCTCAATTCGTTGTTCTCCAGCATGTACGTGTGGATCGTCCGCTTGATGGTGGGATGGCGTAGCAGGAAGCGATCTGTGCGGCCGGGCCGCGCGCTGTCGAAGATGTGACCACGGGCTGTGTAGTGGCCCCAGAAGCGGCGGACGCCTTCGTAGCTGACGTCGTAGCTCTCTTCGCTGAGCAGCTCACACACGCGCTTCAACGAGTTGCCCTGTCGCCGCAGCTCCACGATCCTCGTGCGCAGGTACTCATGATATTTTGCCATTGCTTAATTAAACTGCGCATCATTAAATCAACTAACAGAAAGACACAACAGTAACGCGATTTTGCTGTTGCCCATTCATGCTCAGAGCACTTAGCGACACACGACCGACACACAGAAGGGATTAGGGAGCAGAAGAAACACAACAAACGGAACGTGGAGCAAATTGACATAAAGTGCGTCAATATTTTGCCGTTGCAACTAAAGCATGCCGCTGCGTATATAGGTGGGCGGCTGTTGTTCAGAGCAAGCCACGCCATCGCGCGTCGGTTGTGACGTCAATGGACAGAGTGGGTCTTACCAACGACTCAGCGGGAGGCGCGCAACGTGGCGGGCGCACGAGGGCGCCGCCTAGACTTGGCCGGCTTCTCTTCCTATGCTCTAGCATGGGGATCCAATCTGGATCCTTCGGACGCAGGGAGCGCTCCCAGGATCCAAATACTAACAGACATGCGGACGGTACTGTACCTAGCAGGTCAATGGTGCGCGCGCGATGAGTGGGCCCGCGCACCATCTGTTGTCACATACCGTATTCGGCGTTTTTAGCGCTCGCTACATGATGACAGAATACAGTGGCACTTAGCATACTAGGAAAAGCGCATATCTACCTACGCACACACACACACGCGCACACACGCACGTACATAGACACTCAAATATTTTGTAAGTCGGAAATGATGATCCAATGAATAGAATATTTTGATTCTACCACAGTTCGAATTACGATACCTACAAATTGTTCTATTCTGCAAACATACGTGCAGTCTGGAATTGGGATAACTGATTCTTTGAAGCACAGTAACAGAAATTTGTTGTGTTAATGGATGGAGAATATGCACAACAGGCACTTCAGGTATAATTTAAGGAGCTGTTCTACAAACACAATCTACATTACCGTTTTGAAACTTATCATTTACCTGTCCTTTGAGAATTCGTAATCAGCAGCATCGAAATACATACCACACCACACCAAGAGTCCAGTTGCGCTTATGGTTTTTAGTTCTATCTGCAATGTGCGTAGGGCAGTGGTGTGTGTCACTTTTAGCTGGGCAACAGTGATGTCACTAGAATGACTGTTGTCCGAAATCAAATATGCCAAAACAGCTCACGCTAAAAACGCCGAATATGTGACAAGCAAATTGATTGTTCATACCATTGCATGCTCTTATACAATCGTTTTTCAAAATGGACTCCACATAAACTGCAATGCTGTTATACAATCGTTTTTCAAAGTGGACTCCACTGCAATGCTCTTATTTATACAATCTTTTTTCAAAGTGGACTTCAGCTCTACGGAAGTCACATATTCCCCTTTTTTGCAGCTGCCTGCAAATTTTTCCTTAATACAGTGTTTTTTCGTATTGATATGTACGAAATGTGCTCCCACGCGTGCACGGATTTCGGGTGCAAACAAGGTGCACCCACACAGGGGGCGTGAGTTTCCCTACCACAGTAGCATACATGTAACCGGGTTTTTGAAGTGGGTGGGGGGGGGGGACGCCAGAGACCATTCTGTGGGGGGAGGGGGTGTTGTAGCCGAAACGTCGTATTAAATGTGTACAGTGTACAAGTTCAAAACTGTAGAATTTCTTTACAAACACCTTCCTTCCTGGGCAACGTCTCGAACACCAAGGACGTGCTGCAACTCCTCGAGTTACAGAATCAGGGGCTGAACACCAGCGAGTGGCGCATGACGCGCTCGTTACCCCAAGCCCGACCACGAGGACGCCACCACAACCAGCATGCTCGTTGAGGACGCGTCCTATGCGACCCTCTGCGCGGCCAAGATGGTGGTCAACTACGGCGTGCGTGCGTGCGTGCATGCGTGCATGCGTGCGTGCGTGCGTGCGCGCGTGCGTGCATGCGTACGAAAGTGCGTGCGTGCGTGCGTGCGTGCGTGCGTGCGTGCGTGCGTGCGTGCGTGCGTGCGTGCGTGCGCGCGTGCGTGCGTGCGTGCGAGAGTGCGTCAGTGCGTGCTTGCGTGCGTGCGTGCGTGCGTGCGTGCGTGCGTGCGTGCGTGTGTGCGTGCGTGCGAGAGTGCGGGCGTGCGTGCGTGCGTGTGTGCGTGCGTGCGTGCGTGCGTGCGTGCGTGCGTGCGTGCGCGAGTGCGTGCATGCGAGAGTGCGGGCGTGCTTGCGTGCGTCGGTGTGTGCGTGCGCGCATGCAAGAGTGCGGGTGGACGTGCGTGCGTGCGTGCGTGCGTGCGTCAGTGCGTGCGTGCGTGCGTGCGTGCGTGCGTGCGTGCGTGCGTGCGTGTGTGTGTGTGTGCGTGCGTGCGTGCGTGCGTGAATGTGTGCCTTGTGAGGTTGCACATGAGAGTGCACATCCCAAAAGCACTTGAAGTCAGCTAAAAAACATTTTAACATCTGAAAAGAAAAACGAAAAAACTGAAAAAAATGCAGGGTGGTTCATGGGAACAACATGGGTGGGGCAGGAAGGGACACTGGGGTAACGCAATATTGATTGGTTTTTAAGAGATGGCAGAGACGCCAGCGGGAGTCGAACCCGCGACCTCTCGATTTGTTGTCCAAGACGCAACATTACTAAGTGTTCCGGATCTCAAGATTGTGGGCATTTAGGAAGAATCCATTTGGGGGATTAATTTCTGATTGTATACAGCATATGTTTGCAAAGTTTCATGCCGATTAATTTAACAAAAAAATTATAAAAAAAAAATTAAAAATAAAATCATTTTTCGAAGGTTCAGGAGCTCATATCTCATTATCCAGTGATGAAACTTTAAAAACATTGACCACCGATGACTCGCCTTGACGTATTGTTCACGAAAATAAAAAAAAATTGGGGGTTTACATGGCATTTTTTGGAGTTTTACTCTTGTCGGAACTATAAAAAAAAAATCGCCATTGTCGATATAGACACTGGTCGCGCCCAATTTGTTGAAAGTACAATGCTACATGTCTAGGCGATCAACTTTCACCATTATAGCAAATCTCTGCGATGAGCGGTTGAGGCGCCTATAGCGCACAAAATTTTGGCCAAAAAAACGACTATGTCCAAAAAAACGGGGAAAATCGGCCATAACTCAACACTGGTAGGACCTAGAGGCAAATGCTTTGCATGTTGAAAATGCCATCATGGGTCGCGCTTACACGCCAAGTTTCAGGCCAATCGCTCTTGGCGTTCGCGAGCGGCGCTCCAAAAAAGTGGCAGAGAACATGAAAAAAAAAAAGACGCGTTTGCGAAACATTTTTGGAACTACTGACCCCATTCAGTAAAACAAGGAAACGCGTTATGGCGCGTTCGATGCCCCAGAAGAAGGCGGTTTATTTGAGCCATAACGCGCCGAAATCCGTTCAGGCAATCAAAAGTTATAGGCGATCGAAAATTCAAAAACCCGCATTCAGAAGTCGTCACATATTAGGGTTGTACGCTGACGCGTACACCCTGATTACAGTGCGACCAACACTTGTTTTTTCACCCCTATCGTGTCTCGGCAGGCTTCATGTTGACACCTTCGCAGAAGCAAAATGGGTGCGTTGCGTTCTGCATGCGCCGCAACAAGCAACGCAAAAACAAGTTTTCTAGGAGGCACCCTTCTGTGTCCCGACTCTCTGGGAGGCATCCTCGTCACGCAGCAGGTACGATTTGCGCTCACCCTTCCGTGCCAGCAAATTTCCCCTTGCCGCTGGGCGGTCGCAGCGGTCGTGGTACGCTATTCCCGTAGGTGATTGCCTCTGCCTCTCCGCACATGACGAGAGAGAGAGAGAGAGAGAGAGAGAGAGTGAGAGAGAGAGAGAGAGAGAGAGAGAGAGAGAGAGAGAGAGAGAGAGAGAGAGAGAGAGAGAGAGAGAGAGAGAGAGAGAGAGAGAGAGAGAGAGAGAGAGAGAGAGAGAGAGAGAGAGAGAGAGAGAGAGAGAGAGAGAGAGAGAGAGAGAGAGAGAGAGAGAGAGAGAGAGAGAGAGAGAGAGAGAGAGAGAGAGAGAGAGAGAGAGAGACGTTGTTGGCATACGATGTCGTACCCGTAGGTGCTTTGCATGGCCTGCAAGTCGCTCGCGCTCCAGTGCACCATGATGTGTCGCTCCATGAATCGATGCAGAACGACGGGCAGCTCCATGGCCGTGTAGACTTCCTTTTCCGCATGCACACGCCGATGGTGAGCGCGGAGGTCTACGACCAAGGGCGGCCCGTACACGCCACTGATCGATGCATGCGTATAACATGCCCTTCTTAAATCGGCGCACACTAGGGGAATTCCCTCCCTGACGGCGGCGGCGGGGGCTGCACATAAGGACCCGAACCCTCAGTCAATCGCCCGTCTGACCGTGACGACATGTAGAGGCCTCCGGCCTCTTCCATGCTAGCCCCGCTCTTTTCGAGATGCGCGCCACCAGACGTGTCAGTCATCTCCTATTGTCGGCTCAACAAATGCAGTCTGTCATTATGCAGCGAGCGGTAAAAACGCCGAATATGTGACAGGCAAATCGATGGTTCCTATCGTTGAATGCTCTTATACAATCGTTTTTCAAAGTGGACTCCACATCAACTGCAATGCTCTTGTACAATCATTTTTCAAAGTGGACTTGACTGCAATGTTCTACCATTGTTGTTTCTGTAGTTCAGTCTGGGAAAGTCACATATTCTCCTTTTTTGCAGCTGCCTGCAAATTTTTCCTTAATACAGTGGTTTTCCTAATTCCTGATACAGTGGTTCCAGTACGTGCGTGCGTGCGTGCATGCATGCATGCATGCTTTCCCACGCGCGCACAGCGAGTGGCGTGTGACGCGCTCATTACCCCAAGCCTGACCACGAGGACGCCACCACCATCAGCATGCCCGTTGAGGACGCGTCCTACGTGGCCCTCTGCGCGGCCAAGATGGTGGTCAACTATGGCGTGCGTGCGTGCATGAGTGCGTGCGTGCGTGCGTGCATGCGAGAGTACGGGTGTGTGTGCGTCCGTTGGTGTGTGCGTGCAAGAGTGCGGACGTGCGTGCGTGCGTGCGTCAGTGCGTGCGTGCGTGCGTGGGAAAGTGCGTGCATGCGAGTGTGCGGGCGTGCGAGCGTGCGGCAGTGTGTGCGTGCAAGAGTGCGGACGTGCGTGTGTGCAAGAGTGCGAACGTGCGTTAGTGCGCGCGTGCGTGCGTGCGTCAGTGCGTGTGTGCGTGCGTGCGTGCGTGCGAGAGTGCCTGCATGCGAGAGTGTGGGCGTGCGTGCGTGCGTTAGTGTGTTCGTGTAAGAGTGCGGACGTGCGCGCGCGCGTGCGTGCGTGCGTGCGTGCATGCGTGTGTGCGTGCGTGCGTCGGTGGGGCGTGCGTGCGTGCGAGACTGCGTGCGTGCGTGCGTGCGTGCGTGCGTGCGTGCGTGCGTGCGTGCGTGCGTGCGTGCGTGCGTGCGTGCGTGCGTGCGTGCGTGCGTGCGTGCGTGCGTGCGAGAGTGCCTGCATGCGAGAGTGCGGGCGTGCGTGCGTGCATTGGTGTGTGTGTGTGCGTGTGTGCGAGAGTGCGGACGTGCGCGCGTGCGTGCGTATGTGTGTGCGTACGTGCATGCATGCACGCGCGCCTTGTGGGGTTGAACATGAGAGTGCACATCCCAAAAGCACTTGATGTTCACTGCTTTGATAAAGTCAGCCAAAAAATATTTTACCATCTGAAAAGAAAAACGAAAAAAAAACTGAAAAAACGTAGGGTGAGTCGTGGGAACAACATGGGTGGAGCAGGAAAGGACACTGGGGTAACGCAGTATTGATTGGTTTTCAGGAGATGGCAGAGACGCCAGCGGGAGTCGAACCCGCGACCTCTCGATTGGTTGTCCAAGACCCAACGTTGCTAAGTGTTCCAGATCTCAAGATGGCGGGTATTTAGGAAGAATCCATTTGGGGGATTAATTTCTGATTGTATACAGCGTATGCTTGCAAAGTTTTATACCGATTACTTTAACAAAAAAAATATTAAAAAATGATATAAAAAAAAGTCATTTTTCGAAGGTTCAGGAGCTCATATCTCATTATCCAGTGTTGAAACTTTCGAAACATTGACTTACCGAGGACTCGCCTTGGCGTATTGTTGACGAAAATCGAAGAAAAATTGGTGGTTTACATGTAATTTTTTGGAGTTTTACTCTTGGTGCAACTAACAAAAAAAAATCGCCATTGTCGATATAGACACTGGTCGCGCCCAATTTGTTGAAAGTACAATGCTACATGTCTAGGCGATCAACTTTCACCATTATAGCAAATCTCTGCGATGAGCGGTTGAGACGCCTATAGCGCACAAAATTTTGGCGCCGCGCCGCCGGCGCCCATTGTTATTTATACGGCGCCGCCCTGTGATCTTGTGATCCAGCTTACGGCCATTGTGCTGTGTCGGTGGTTGTCGTCAAAAATAAAAGTTTAAAAAAAAAGTTTAAAAAAGTTTGGCCGAAAAAACGACTATGTCCAAAAAAACGGGCAAAATCGGCCATAACTCAACACTGGTAGTACCTAGAGGCAAATGCTTTGGAGGTTGAAAATGCCATCATTGGCCGCGCTTACACGCCAAGTTTCAGCACAATCGCAAGTGGCATTCGGGAGCGGCGGTCCAAAAAAGTGGCAGAGAACAAGAGAAAAAAAACCCGCGTTTCCACAACATTTTCGGAGGTATCGCCCCCTTGCAGCAAAACAAGGAAACGCGTTACGGCGCATTCGATGCCCCAGAAGAAGGCGGTTCATTTGAGCCATAACGCGCCGAAATCCGTTCAGGCAATCAAAAGTTATAGGCGATCGAAAATTCAAAAAGCCGCATTGAGAAGTCGTCACATACCGTAAATCCTCCAATACTGCCCCCCCGCCCTCCAATAGTGCCCCCCCCCCCTCCAATAGTGCCCCCGGGTACGGCAAGGTTGAAATAATAGAGCCCCCCCCTCCAATAGTGCCCCCGGGGGTAAGGGGTATGTTGTGCCATGTGCCTTTTATGGGCAAAAATATAGTGGTAGGTACATTTATATCGTGTATACACACTACTACTAACCAATAATAGTACGTTTCAGCAACTATTAGCGGTAAATCAACCATTAAATGTGGCAAAAGTGATCAAAATCATCGAAAAATCGGCAATTTTGACAGCGAAACTAGCATTACCATTCAAAATTTTTAGGTTGAAATAATAGAAGCCCCCCCTCCAATAGTGCCCCCCCCTCCAATAGTGCCCCCGGGTAAGGAGAGGTTGAAAAAATAGTGCCCCGGGGGCACTATTGGAGGATTTACGGTATTAGGGTTGTACGCTGACGCGTACACCCTGATTTTGAACGTGGCGGGAAGTTTCGCAAATCAGAAATTACATGTTCGAGTGCACTGAAATAGCATCGTTTTTCGGACGGAAGAAATATTTTAAACGTGTGTCCCATGTTCGTTTGCTTAGTCCGTTTATTTTGACTCTTTTTGCCGCAAACCCGTAGAATCCTCAACTATTCTTCCATGCCGCGCGCGCAGTCACTGGGAGAAATGTTAGTTAGGGGAAGCCCGCCCAAAAGCCGGGCGCCGCCCCCCCCCCCCCCCCCAAAGCGCCGGCGACACCACTTGCCCTAAAAGAACGCCTTCCTCCTCTACCCCACGTTTTATGTGGGCGCACGCACGGGCAGCGACCGGGGCCCATTCTCCATTGTGCGTGCGTTCGCAACGACGGAGCGGGCCGCTCGCCCCACGATTTATGTCGCGCCCAGTCATGCGCATAGGCAGCGCGTCGGCCGCGGCGTCGGCCGCGCCGTCGCCGCGGCCGGCAAGTGCCCATTCTCTTTCGGCGTGCGTGCGTGCGTAGGTAGGTGCGTGCGTAGACACGAGTCGCGAGTCTTTTTGTTCTTCTGCGCCCTGCTTGCATGCGTTTATTTAGCAAACTACCTATGGCGAAACACAAGCCACTGAAGAGGCGCAGTGAACGTGTCCATTTTGAATCCTTTTTCCGATAGCCGTCATCCGCCGTCAATTGTCGCTCCTAGTTGATGCCTCTCACCATTTATGACCGCCAAACGTGTGCATTTGTATGCGCCATCGTTGCGCACCGGTTAGCACGGAAGGCCGGCGGCGCGGCGGCTCGCGACCGCTCCTGCCATTCCCCAGCGCGTGCGTGCGACCGCTCGAATGACGCCCTTCGAGCACTCGGATGACGCGCTTCGCGCGCGCGCGAAGCAAGATGATTAAACTGTCTTGCTTCCCTGTCTCAGACATTTTCTTCCATGTTTGCCGCTTGAAAGTGTCAATACCCTCCCCTCAGTAGTAGATGTCTAGTAGGCTGAGTTATTGAGCGTCGCATCGCACGGTCGGATACTGTCGCCAGCCGCCGACGCCGCCGCTGCGTTTTTTCGTCGTCTAGTCGGCGAGCCAGCCTTCCGGGATTGGGCGCGCAATCACCTTCTGCTGCCGATGTGATTGAGCCTGTTACCTTGTTTGTCCACAGACATAACGACATAACGACCGTCGGCCTGGCGGTGGCGACAGCCACCGACACGACGTCGTTCGCCGCCGACACGATGCGCTGCGCCTCCCGCCCTTTGACAAAAACGTGCCGCCGCTGCGCCAGGGAAGCACGTCGTTTGTCGAGACGATGCTGTGCGCCTACAAGTACCGCCCGTTCGCGGGGCAAGCTCCACTCGGCTGCCAGGAGAAATGGACTACCAAGAAGCCGACCTTGTCCCGCCGCCTGCCGGCCCTGCCGGGGCCAACACGGCTGGAGGCGCCCTGCCGCCCGTCGGCCCCTTCCCGACTGGTGGAGCCACCCCGCCAACCGCCTCCGGAGCCGCGCCCGCCGCCGGAGCTGCGCCCGGCGACTGGCACGCTGAGCGCCGACACGGCGTGCGTGCGTGCGTGCAGATCGGGAGTGCCATATTGGTGCCTCGGAGCTTAGTGGTGTAAGGAATCAAAATGATCTACACGTGGAGGCGGTCATCTTTTGTGTTTTAGCCGAAGTGATCCGAGCTACCAATATCGATATTTATCGATTATCTCGGAAGTGAAAATATTTTGGTGCGTCGGAACGTGTTGGCTCCAAGGAATTCAACATCAAAGGGCCATCAACTTTAGTATTGATGTTTAGGCCATCCGACCTAACCACACCGAAATATCGCCAATTCTCGTTATCGGTATAATGGTGGGAGGCATTTTGGTGCATCCAATTTGGTCCACTTGCTGAAACTGGTCAAGGTCACGTCTGGGCGATCAACTTTCCCCATTATAGCGAAGCTCTGCGATGCACCGTTAAAGAGCCTATACGGCATGGAACTTTTGGCTGAAATTTTTAATTGCTAATATCTCATTATCAGTGATGAAGTTTTAGGTTCAGTGACTTGGCATAGACTTCCCATAAGAAACTGTTCAAGGAAATCAAACAAAAAATTGGGGGTTAATTGGGCACTTTTTCGAGATTTACTCTTGGTGGAAACCACCCCAAAAAACGACTATGTCCGAAAAAACGCATAAAATCGGCGATATCTCGAGTTTGGTAGGACACAGAGACGATTCCTTTGGTACGCAAAATTGCCATCATGGGTCGCTTACACATGCCAAGTTTCATTCCAATTGCCCATGGCACTAGCGAGTGGCGCTCCAAAAACTGGGAGGAGAACGCGAAAAAAAAGACACTTTTCGGGAACATTTTTCGGGAACGGGCGTACCCCCTTAACGCGCAACAATACTGCAACGCGCTGTGGCACGTACGGTCCCCCGATGAGTGCGCTTCTTTTGACCCATAACGCGCCGAAATCGGTTCAGCCAATCAAAAGTTATAAGCGATCAAAAATCCAAATTCTCGCGCGCAAGTCGTCACATATTAGGGTTGTACGCTGATGCGTACACCCTGATGATTTCGGATCTCGCGTGTTTCTCTCTGGATTTCGTTTAGTTGTGTTCGCTGTCCGCTCCCCCTTGTGGTTCATTTTCGCACTTCGGTCGGAGGGAGAACACTTCTTTGTGGGGGGGGGGGGGCGGCCAGTGTAATGCCATCGTAGGTTGTGGGCGTGCTGAAGCTGCTGCGTATCGTCTGCAAGGACTGCGTTTTTAATGGAATTCCTTGTGAGTGCGATAGTTGTCTGTCTTTGTGATAACTGTCTGCATGTGCGACAATTGTTTGTAAATGGAATGCAAAGCATCGCTCTCATTGTTCGTCACTCATGCCAAGTTTAGGAGCAATGGTGTCACATCCGCATAAGTCTATTCTCTCCATGCGAATGGGGGCGCTGCAACACTGGGTGCAGTAGCACTAGAAGAAGATATGAGAAAGATATATTACAGTGCGACCAACACTTGTTTTTTCACCCCTATCGTGTCTCGGCAGGCTTCATGTTGACACCTTCGCAGAAGCAAAATGGGTGCGTTGCGTTCTGCATGCGCCGCAACAAGCAACGCAAAAACAAGTTTTCTAGGAGGCACCCTTCTGTGTCCCGACTCTCTGGGAGGCATCCTCGTCACGCAGCAGGTACGATTTGCGCTCACCCTTCCGTGCCAGCAAATTTCCCCTTGCCGCTGGGCGGTCGCAGCGGTCGTGGTACGCTATTCCCGTAGGTGATTGCCTCTGCCTCTCCGCACATGACGAGAGAGAGAGAGAGAGAGAGAGAGAGAGAGAGAGAGAGAGAGAGAGAGAGAGAGAGAGAGAGAGAGAGAGAGAGAGAGAGAGAGAGAGAGAGAGAGAGAGAGAGAGAGAGAGAGAGAGAGAGAGAGAGAGAGAGAGAGAGAGAGAGAGAGAGAGAGAGAGAGAGAGAGAGAGAGAGAGAGAGAGAGAGAGAGAGAGAGAGAGAGAGAGAGAGAGAGAGAGAGAGAGAGAGAGAGAGAGAGAGAGAGAGAGAGAGAGAGAGAGAGAGAGAGAGAGAGAGAGAGAGAGAGAGAGAGAGAGAGAGAGAGAGAGAGAGAGAGAGAGAGAGAGAGAGAGAGAGAGAGAGAGAGAGAGAGAGAGAGAGAGAGAGAGAGAGAGAGACGTTGTTGGCATACGATGTCGTACCCGTAGGTGCTTTGCATGGCCTGCAAGTCGCTCGCGCTCCAGTGCACCATGATGTGTCGCTCCATGAATCGATGCAGAACGACGGGCAGCTCCATGGCCGTGTAGACTTCCTTTTCCGCATGCACACGCCGATGGTGAGCGCGGAGGTCTACGACCAAGGGCGGCCCGTACACGCCACTGATCGATGCATGCGTATAACATGCCCTTCTTAAATCGGCGCACACTAGGGGAATTCCCTCCCTGACGGCGGCGGCGGGGGCTGCACACAAGGACCCGAACCCTCAGTCAATCGCCCGTCTGACCGTGACGACGTGTAGAGGCCTCCGGCCTCTTCCATGCTAGCCCCGCTCTTTTCGAGATGCGCGCCACCAGACGTGTCAGTCATCTCCTATTGTCGGCTCAACAAATGCAGTCTGTCATTATGCAGCGAGCGGTAAAAACGCCGAATATGTGACAGGCAAATCGATGGTTCCTATCGTTGAATGCTCTTATACAATCGTTTTTCAAAGTGGACTCCACATCAACTGCAATGCTCTTGTACAATCATTTTTCAAAGTGGACTTGACTGCAATGTTCTACCATTGTTGTTTCTGTAGTTCAGTCTGGGAAAGTCACATATTCTCCTTTTTTGCAGCTGCCTGCAAATTTTTCCTTAATACAGTGGTTTTTCCTAATTCCTGATACAGTGGTTCCAGTACGTGCGTGCGTGCGTGCATGCATGCATGCTTGCGCACGCGCGCACAGCGAGTGGCGTGTGACGCGCTCATTACCCCAAGCCTGACCACGAGGACGCCACCACCATCAGCATGCCCGTTGAGGACGCGTCCTACGTGGCCCTCTGCGCGGCCAAGATGGTGGTCAACTATGGCGTGCGTGCGTGCATGAGTGCGTGCGTGCGTGCGTGCATGCGAGAGTACGGGTGTGTGTGCGTCCGTTGGTGTGTGCGTGCAAGAGTGCGGACGTGCGTGCGTGCGTGCGTCAGTGCGTGCGTGCGTGCGTGGGAAAGTGCGTGCATGCGAGTGTGCGGGCGTGCGAGCGTGCGGCAGTGTGTGCGTGCAAGAGTGCGGACGTGCGTGTGTGCAAGAGTGCGAACGTGCGTTAGTGCGCGCGTGCGTGCGTGCGTCAGTGCGTGTGTGCGTGCGTGCGTGCGTGCGAGAGTGCCTGCATGCAAGAGTGTGGGCGTGCGTGCGTGCGTTAGTGTGTTCGTGTAAGAGTGCGGACGTGCGCGCGCGCGTGCGTGCGTGCGTGCATGCGTGTGTGCGTGCGTGCGTTGGTGTTGCGTGCGTGCGTGCGAGACTGCGTGCGTGCGTGCGTGCGTGCGTGCGTGCGTGCGTGCGTGCGTGCGTGCGTGCGTGCGTGCGTGCGTGCGTGCGTGCGTGCGTGCGTGCGTGCGTGCGAGAGTGCCTGCATGCGAGAGTGCGGGCGTGCGTGCGTGCATTGGTGTGTGTGTGTGCGTGTGTGCGAGAGTGCGGACGTGCGCGCGTGCGTGCGTATGTGTGTGCGTACGTGCATGCATGCACGCGCGCCTTGTGGGGTTGAACATGAGAGTGCACATCCCAAAAGCACTTGATGTTCACTGCTTTGATAAAGTCAGCCAAAAAATATTTTACCATCTGAAAAGAAAAACGAAAAAAAAACTGAAAAAACGTAGGGTGAGTCGTGGGAACAACATGGGTGGAGCAGGAAAGGACACTGGGGTAACGCAGTATTGATTGGTTTTCAGGAGATGGCAGAGACGCCAGCGGGAGTCGAACCCGCGACCTCTCGATTGGTTGTCCAAGACCCAACGTTGCTAAGTGTTCCAGATCTCAAGATGGCGGGTATTTAGGAAGAATCCATTTGGGGGATTAATTTCTGATTGTATGCAGCGTATGCTTGCAAAGTTTTATACCGATTACTTTAACAAAAAAAATATTAAAAAATGATATAAAAAAAAGTCATTTTTCGAAGGTTCAGGAGCTCATATCTCATTATCCAGTGTTGAAACTTTCGAAACATTGACTTACCGAGGACTCGCCTTGGCGTATTGTTGACGAAAATCGAAGAAAAATTGGTGGTTTACATGTAATTTTTTGGAGTTTTACTCTTGGTGCAACTAACAAAAAAAAATCGCCATTGTCGATATAGACACTGGTCGCGCCCAATTTGTTGAAAGTACAATGCTACATGTCTAGGCGATCAACTTTCACCATTATAGCAAATCTCTGCGATGAGCGGTTGAGACGCCTATAGCGCACAAAATTTTGGCGCCGCGCCGCCGGCGCCCATTGTTATTTATACGGCGCCGCCCTGTGATCTTGTGATCCAGCTTACGGCCATTGTGCTGTGTCGGTGGTTGTCGTCAAAAATAAAAGTTTAAAAAAAAAGTTTAAAAAAGTTTGGCCGAAAAAACGACTATGTCCAAAAAAACGGGCAAAATCGGCCATAACTCAACACTGGTAGTACCTAGAGGCAAATGCTTTGGAGGTTGAAAATGCCATCATTGGCCGCGCTTACACGCCAAGTTTCAGCACAATCGCAAGTGGCATTCGGGAGCGGCGGTCCAAAAAAGTGGCAGAGAACAAGAGAAAAAAAACCCGCGTTTCCACAACATTTTCGGAGGTATCGCCCCCTTGCAGCAAAACAAGGAAACGCGTTACGGCGCATTCGATGCCCCAGAAGAAGGCGGTTCATTTGAGCCATAACGCGCCGAAATCCGTTCAGGCAATCAAAAGTTATAGGCGATCGAAAATTCAAAAAGCCGCATTGAGAAGTCGTCACATATTAGGGTTGTACGCTGACGCGTACACCCTGATTTTGAACGTGGCGGGAAGTTTCGCAAATCAGAAATTACATGTTCGAGTGCACTGAAATAGCATCGTTTTTCGGACGGAAGAAATATTTTAAACGTGTGTCCCATGTTCGTTTGCTTAGTCCGTTTATTTTGACTCTTTTTGCCGCAAACCCGTAGAATCCTCAACTATTCTTCCATGCCGCGCGCGCAGTCACTGGGAGAAATGTTAGTTAGGGGAAGGCAGCCGAACAGCAGCTCGCCGCCCCCCCCCCCCCCCCAAAGCGCCGGCGACACCACTTGCCCTAAAAGAACGCCTTCCTCCTCTACCCCACGTTTTATGTGGGCGCACGCACGGGCAGCGACCGGGGCCCATTCTCCATTGTGCGTGCGTTCGCAACGACGGAGCGGGCCGCTCGCCCCACGATTTATGTCGCGCCCAGTCATGCGCATAGGCAGCGCGTCGGCCGCGGCGTCGGCCGCGCCGTCGCCGCGGCCGGCAAGTGCCCATTCTCTTTCGGCGTGCGTGCGTGCGTAGGTAGGTGCGTGCGTAGACACGAGTCGCGAGTCTTTTTGTTCTTCTGCGCCCTGCTTGCATGCGTTTATTTAGCAAACTACCTATGGCGAAACACAAGCCACTGAAGAGGCGCAGTGAACGTGTCCATTTTGAATCCTTTTTCCGATAGCCGTCATCCGCCGTCAATTGTCGCTCCTAGTTGATGCCTCTCACCATTTATGACCGCCAAACGTGTGCATTTGTATGCGCCATCGTTGCGCACCGGTTAGCACGGAAGGCCGGCGGCGCGGCGGCTCGCGACCGCTCCTGCCATTCCCCAGCGCGTGCGTGCGACCGCTCGAATGACGCCCTTCGAGCACTCGGATGACGCGCTTCGCGCGCGCGCGAAGCAAGATGATTAAACTGTCTTGCTTCCCTGTCTCAGACATTTTCTTCCATGTTTGCCGCTTGAAAGTGTCAATACCCTCCCCTCAGTAGTAGATGTCTAGTAGGCTGAGTTATTGAGCGTCGCATCGCACGGTCGGATACTGTCGCCAGCCGCCGACGCCGCCGCTGCGTTTTTTCGTCGTCTAGTCGGCGAGCCAGCCTTCCGGGATTGGGCGCGCAATCACCTTCTGCTGCCGATGTGATTGAGCCTGTTACCTTGTTTGTCCACAGACATAACGACATAACGACCGTCGGCCTGGCGGTGGCGACAGCCACCGACACGACGTCGTTCGCCGCCGACACGATGCGCTGCGCCTCCCGCCCTTTGACAAAAACGTGCCGCCGCTGCGCCAGGGAAGCACGTCGTTTGTCGAGACGATGCTGTGCGCCTACAAGTACCGCCCGTTCGCGGGGCAAGCTCCACTCGGCTGCCAGGAGAAATGGACTACCAAGAAGCCGACCTTGTCCCGCCGCCTGCCGGCCCTGCCGGGGCCAACACGGCTGGAGGCGCCCTGCCGCCCGTCGGCCCCTTCCCGACTGGTGGAGCCACCCCGCCAACCGCCTCCGGAGCCGCGCCCGCCGCCGGAGCTGCGCCCGGCGACTGGCACGCTGAGCGCCGACACGGCACCCATGAGGCGTTGGACGCCCTGAGGGCCGCCCTGCCGTACTACGGCGGCACAAACGGCCGCATCCCGGAGCAGGATGTGTACCTCCAGAGCTGCAACTACATCGCAGCAATGATGGCGGTGCTGGCCGCGAACGCCGCACCAGAGGAGGCGGCGTGGAAGCAGGCCCTCCTCCAAGGCGTCCCGGAAAGGACCCGCCAGATGGTCGCCTATCGCGGTGTGTGATCATGCGCTGCATGCTAATGTGACGGCTAATATGAAACGTTTTTTCTTTACAGACAGGCTGGCCGCGCCCGCGCCCGGCGCGCACGCTCCCCCGCCGGCCGCGGCGACGCCGGCCCAGCCCCTGCTGGCGGCAGCGCTGCCAACGTGGTTGGACGACGCCTTGCCTTGGTGGCAAGGCGTCAACCCGGCCCAAGGCGACGACGACGACGAGGCCAGCCCGACGTAGGCGCTTCAGCAATGCTGTTCCAAAAAGCGTGCCTGTTGGCGAAGTCCTTGCGACCGCCTTGTTGTAGGTTCGCTCGCCACTCTTCTTCTCCACAAACACTTTTCTTAAGTACAATTCTCTTTATTCTCGACAAGACTCTCTGAGCTAATAGAATGAACATAGATAAAGGGTAGATCGGAATGTCATATGTCTAGGGGCGTTTCCGGTAAATTTCTTGTAATTCTTCTAGCAGCTCGGCTCCACTCCAACACGCCCCGGATTTTGAGAAGAGATGTAGCCGTTGACTTGCGCGCCGAGAACTTCAGTAGGAGCTTCTTCTGCTTGCCACGCCGCGTTCTGCCGCTGCCACCATCCGTCCGAGCCAGGTCGATACACGTTGTCGTCGTCGTAATTCCTGAAAGACCCTTAAAACGATGATGCCAGCGTCGATAATACGCGTCTTGTGTGGAGGATGTCTTGGCCACTCTGCGCTGCGCGATTTTCGACTTGATATTTCTGTCCACGGGTTGTCGCTTGTCGCCAGCCGCTGTCTTCATCCTTGATTTTCGAGACGCTCCCGACCGAACGTGTCGAATCGCGCTATCTTCTTGAAGTCTTAGCGCGCCCTTGTCGACTTCTTCGCACCGCATCTTCCGTTGCTCGCCCTTGAATCCATCCACGATTTTCTCAGACTTCGAATCTGCAACAGTGACGCGTTCTCTCTCGTCCGACGCCTCAGAGCGTTGTCCATCGATGACCCGAAAACTGGGAGTTGAAGAATTCTGGGCATCACACTCCTTGGGACACTCCTTGGGACTTCCCCACCCACTGTGCTGAAAAGACGTTTCCTCTGTAAAATCCAAAACATTCGCGCTGTCTCTTTCCTCTACAATCCTGTTCACTGCCTGTTCTTTCGCAACCAATTTAGTTGATACTTGTAGCAAAGCTTGCACTGGAATCTTTAACATTGGCACGTCTGATCCGTCAGTATAAGTCAATTTAATTCCCACGACTTCCAATAAATCAGTGCCCACCAAAATATCTGGTTTCAAATTTGGCAACACTAGGGCCCCCATTTTGAAACGCCTTCCTTTTCTGTGCCCTTTCAAGAAAATTTCACCTGCACTAAAGTGTTTGCCATCCACACCATTTATCTGTGACACTGCGTGAGGTCGATAGAATGCCTCCCAAACCTCTGGGTATTTTGATTTATAAAAATTCACCAAAGCATCTTTCATCTTTTCGTTCACGCAAGTGCGCGAAGCACCCGTGTCGGCAATAGCATAAAGACCAGAATCTGCATCTGATGATTGAATCACAGATGGTAAACCCTCAAACTGCATATCGTTAGGTACATAAATCCTCTTAGGTTGTTCCAATTCTGGTACAATCTTTTCCTCGATCTTATTCATGACAGCCACCTGGCATCTGTTGTCAATTTTTTGATTGCACCGATACTGTCGCCGGTTCTCCTGAATTTTTCTCGTCTTATTAGACGTAATGTCGTTACTAGTGAACCGCACCTCGTTACCTATGCCAACAAACGGTATTGAAACTGATTCATCGTGCCTTATGTCATTCACAGTTTGAACATTCGACTTGCTGCAATTTTTGGCCATGTGCCCGACTACTCCACAATTAAAACAGGTCAATGTGTTGACTGCGTTGTTCCTCACATTTGACGGCTCGTTCCGCCAATTGGGATTTTCTTGTTGAGGCATATTTGGAGGTCTATTCTGCCAACGATTGACATTTGATGGGTCATTTCGCCAATTGGAGGAATGTGTGACAAGGGGCCCTAGGAGACAAGGGGCCCTACTAGCCAGCAGATTGTGATCAGCTGTGATGGGCAAGGGGCCCTAGGGGCAAGGGGCCCTATGCGACAAGGGGCCCTAGTTCAGTGGCGGCGCTAGGAGAGGCAGGGAGGGGCGGACTGCCCCTCCAAACTTCTGGACTGCCCCCCGCAACTTTCTTCATCTGCACTGCATACATGTATGCGGTTGCTGTGTACATGTGCATAACAATATCCAGTTAAAAACCATTGGTGGGAGCTAAGCTTAGCTGAGCACATTAGCTAAGCTAATTTTGGAGCAGTGCTCGGTCTTTGTATGCAAACGCAATCTCATCCAGATCCAGATCAGGCTGGGTCGTGCAATGCACAACCCAACATGGGGCTTTTCTTATGTTAGACTGTAACAATGAACGTTGTTGGGTTGAACAAATACAATAAAAAAGCTGACACATCTAAGTCAAACCTTGGTACACAAACGCCTAAAATTGCACAAAAACATATTACGCTGGTTCTCCACTTCCACGGCTCTTTTATACACTCACATTGTACAGCCTGTTGGCGTCCGCAGTCAGCTCCCAATCCAGCAGTTGGTTACCATGCTGGGTGAGCAGATCCGATACGTTGCTTCACCAAATAAATGGGAGAGTGAAGGCCAAGAAAGTGGGTCATTGCTTCTGCTCAACGTTGCTACACTTCTCTACCCAGACTACAATCTGCGGCCCTCTGATCCAATCAGCAGTACAAACGCACACAACGTAAAGCGAATACATTTTTAAAGCGCAGTCGCACGCCCGCTGCTGTGCCAAAATATTTGCCCATGTCGGTATAGGGTAGGGCCCCTTGCCCATAGGGCCCCTTGCCCACTAGGGCCCCTTGTCGCACGTCGTTTCCAATCTACTAGGGCCCCTTGCCTACTAGAATGGGGGGAACTAGGGCCCCTTCTCCCAGTACCAATTGGAGTTATTCCCAGACTGTTGAGGCATATTCGGAGGTCTGTTCTTCCAACGAAAATTATCCATGGGATTATTCCCAAACTGTTGAGGAATATTCGGAGGCCTACTTTGCCAACCAAAGTTGCGCATCACTGTTTGATTGAAATTCTGAATTGGGCGATTCTGAATAGGCTGACGCACATTTCTGTCCAATCTGTTATTCATTGCACCCTGACGCATCATTGCACCCTGTGTCATATTGATGGTTTGTTCCTTTTGTAATGCCTTGGAAGTAACGTTATTCCAAGTAAAATCTTGTGTTGACACATCTGGTCTAAATTTTTCACTCATATTGGTATAGAATCTCAAACAATCCGCCACTTCACAAATTTGACCCTCACATTGTTGCAAATTCAATTATGCAAATTTCTTACTAGAAGACGTAATGTATTCTTGAACTGTCTGAGAGTGTTGTTCCCATGTCAACCATGTCTTAATTCGTTGAGATAATGGGCGTTTGTCCACAAAATGCTGTGAAAACATTTCACATAAACGGGCGTAATTGTTTTGAATTTCCACTGGCAAAGTGCGAAAAAGTGATAATGCATCTCCACAGAAGGACATAACCATATATCGACACTTCATTTCTTCCGGGTATGTCCGCACCGCCCAATCAAAAGTAAACAACCAATCGTCAAAAGAAACAGTGCCTTTACCGTCAAAACTCTTCACTTTCGGATCTGGGTAATCCCTCAAATTTATGTGACCATTTTCGTGTCCATTACCATTTCCATTCCCATTTCCGTTGGTATGTTCCTTCTGTGTAAGATTCTGTAAAAGTGCCGTCTGCATTTGCATCTGTTGTTGTATTTGTTGTGGCATTTGTTGCTGTTGTGCCTCTGCCTGCTGTCTTTGAGCTTCTATTAAAAGTAATGTTTGTTGTCATTGATCCTCTGCCCGTCGTTCGTGCATCTCATTTTGCATTTGCATTTGTTGTCGCTGATCCTCTGCTCTTCGTTCTTGCATCTCATTTTGCATCTGCATTTGCTTTGCCAATAAAGATAAATAATCCGTCGCACCGTTGCCTTCTGTTTGTCTATCAACAGACTGTCTATCGTGCGAATGACTACCACTCTGCCTATTGTTATGCATACGCACCTCACTTTGTTGTACCCTCACGACTAATTCCTCTCGCGCGCTTCTTTCCGAATGCTCTCGTCCACGACTACGACTACGATTCTGTTGATCATTCTGAGTATATGTCTGAATGTACTGTTCTTTCTCTACTAACAACTGCTGTTTCTCTGACACAAGTTGCTGCTTCTCCGCCTCCAACTGCTCAAGACGCTGCCGCAATTCTAACTCTTCCTGTCTCTTTCTCTCACGCCTTTTTCTGTCTCTCTCGCGTCGCTCTGCCAATCGCTGCTCCTCTGACTGGTTACTGTCCATGTCCACTTCTGTCTCACTCTCTTCACCATCTGTAACGTACGCGTCAATCGCCAGATCACTTGACACAGGAAATACGTTCGACATCTATCTTAATAGAATCACAATCACCAAAATCTTATCTAGACAGCATAAAGCTATAAGTGGCAAAGCCACAAACTGGCAGCACGAGGCTGTAAATGGTGGCAAAGCCACAGTCTGGCAGCACGAGGCTGTAAGTGGTGGCAAAGCCACAGTCTGGCAGCATGAGGCTGTAAGTGGGGGCAAAGCCACAGTCTGGCAGCACGAGGCTGTAAGTGGTGGCAAAGCCACAGTCTGGCAGCACGAGGCTGTAAGTGGTGGCAAAGCCACAGTCTGGCAGCACGAGGCTGTAAGTGGTGGCAAAGCCACAGTCTGGCAGCACGAGGCTGTAAGTGGTGGCAAAGCCACAGTCTGGCAGCACGAGGCTGTAAGTGGTGGCAAAGCCACAGTCTGGCAGCACGAGGCTGTAAGTGGCAAAGCCACAAAGCGACGGAACTTGTAGACGACACTGGTAAGACCAGCGATGTCGACACTGCTCGCCCGATTCCATACGCCTCCAGTTGAATGGCATGGCCGCCTTCGAGCAGGACGGCTGGCCCGGCACACCTTGACTTGGACAGCGCCACCGCCTTCGAACAGGACAGCCGGCTGAAGACGCCTTGACTTGAACGGCACGACCGCCTTTGAGCAGGACAGCCGGCCCAACACTTCCACTCCGCTTCCGTTGGTGTCGAACGAGTGGATCCTCGACGACACGGTACACCCTCTAGAGGAAAGACCCGTGAAACAGCACGGCTCGACCGGCGATCTTGAGAAATCCACACGGCCGCAGATGACGTTGAACTTGTAGTTTATCCTGCCTGGCGCTCCAATTTGTTGGCGAAGTCCTTGCGACCGCCTTGTTGTAGGTTCGCTCGCCACTCTTCTTCTCCACAAACACTTTTCTTAAGTACAATTCTCTTTATTAAACATCAAAAGTCACAACTCGACAAGACTCGACTCTCTGAGCTAATAGAATGAACATAGATAAAGGGTAGATCGGAATGTCATATGTCTAGGGGCGTTTCCGGTAAATTTCTTGTAATTCTTCTAGCAGCTCGGCTCCACTCCAACAGTGCCTAAACACGATTGCTGACGTTTAGCCCGCCACCTCACGAAACGACGCCCCCACCACAAGGGTGATGGGGGGCTCCAGGCGTCGTCGATGGAGCGGACGAAGTGGACGAAGCGGAGCCGCCGGTGTTGTCTCCGCTGCTGGACAACGTCGGCTTCGCCAGCTCTCTCTACAACGTTCGCTTCGTCGCCGCCAACCGCGGCCGTCACAGGACGCCTCCCCTCACCTCCCATCCGCCGCACACGTTCGCTGCCTCCCTGCCTCTCACACGCCTCCCAACACCTGCCATCCGCCCAAGCCTTGCCTGCCAGCCAGCCCTCGGCCCCACCGCCCCCTACCAAGCGCCCAGTGACAATCATCCTCCATGAAGTTCTCCGTGTTCAGTGTGATCCGCGTCCGCTCGTGTCCGCAGATTGTTGGAATTATTTTTTTTTGTCGGCTGCACATACACGGTAACACAAAATTTGAGCAAACGAGGTTCGCGCTTAACACGGTGGTACCACGTTGTATCATACATACACGGTGAAATTACGGTGTTTTAAATGTCACCCGCTCACGACGCAAGCTTTTTCTCACGACGCAAACACACATCCTTGGACATGCATAAATGCATGGTCACGGCATAATGAGATACAGTGTACCTGTGACTGTGACTGTATCGAACAAGGCAAAATTGAAGTAAAGCAAAGTACAAACAGCATAGCAGCACTCGTTTCTTTCGTCTTCTCCTCCGACTCGGTTCAGAGAAGATATTCAAAGAGAATATATTAAGGACAAATTTGCAGGCGCCTGCCAAAAAGGCGAATATGTGACGCTCTTTTGTTGGAGCCCAGTTTGAAAAAGAGGGGTATCAATTAAGGCATGCCTCATTTATGTGTAGCCACTTATGCTTTGCAGCTGATCAACTTCAGTTTGAACAAACCGTGTATAAAAACCGAACCAAACGCAGCAACACGTCACATATTCGGCATTTTTTTGTGTTCGCGTGCATGGAAAGGAGCAGTGGCAATTATAGGACCTAACTGGACTGGAACACCCTGCATTCACATATGCCACATGACTAAACGCCACGTGGTTGCGAGACAGGCAGGAAGGAAGGACCCCAGGGTCTTGCACATGGACCACTATGCAGACGTACGCACGCACGCACGCAAGCATGCACGAACGCACGCACGCACGCACGCACGCAAACACGTTGCATAGGAGCAGTGCGTTATTGGGTGAAATGCCAAAAAGGGAATGACGAATGGAGCCAGTACAGCCAGCCAGCCAGTATGTATATACCTACACATCACTAACTGAACTGTAGTGGCAATCCACATCTCACAAATGTTAGCAAGGTGCCGATTATTTATGTAGGAACTTTGGCTGTGCCAGGTCGATGGTAATGACCAGAGATAGATGAGATGTGAAAGGATTGCTGTTGCGTTTTGGGTGAGTGAGATGGCTCACACAAAAAATGCCGAATATGTGAGTGTTGCTGCGTTTGGTTCGGTTTTTATACACGGTTTGTTCAAACTGAAGTTGATCAGCTGCAAAGCATAAGTGACTACACATAAATGAGGCATGCCTTAATTGATACCCCTCTTTTTCAAACTGGGCTCCAACAAAAGAGCGTCACATATTCGCCTTTTTTGCAGGCGCCTGCACATTTTTCCTTAATACAGTGTTTTTTCGTAAGACAAACATCGATGTGTAAAACCTATACAGGCACACACACGCACGCATGCAGGCATGCACGTACACATACATGCACGTACGCACGCACGCATGCATGACATATGTACCATGTATGACATATGTAGCATGTTCAGTAGAATCCCTCGAGTGCAGTAGGAGACACTCATCATATAGAATGTGAGCATGTGGATTGAAAATAGGTACACATGTATTTTTCATTGACCAAAGTTGTGCACAACTAATTGTCATGCAAATGATACAAAGCAGGATGACCTATCAGCAAATGGCACAGCATGCAGAGAAACTACAAACCGAAGCCACTGCGGATAATTGTGCGTGTGTGCGTGCGTGCGTGCGTGCGTGCGTGTGCAGTTGTGCTATATTGCTGCATCGTAGCATAGTGATGTAAAGAATCAAAATGATCGCTATAACTAGGCGGTCAACTTTTGTGTTTTAGCCGAAGTGATGCGACGTACCCACATCGAGTTTTTTTTGTGAAGCAGCCCATTTGATGGTGTGCGTGCGTGCGTGCAGATCTGCAGCGCCATATTGGTGCGTCGGAGCTTAGTGGTGTAAGGAATCAAAATGATCTACACGTGGAGGCGGTCATCTTTTGTGTTTTAGCCGAAGTGATCCGAGCTACCAATATCGATATTTATCGATTATCTCGGAAGTGAAAATATTTTGGTGCGTCGGAGCGTGTTGGCTCCAAGGAATGAAATGTTCAACATCAAAGGGCCATCAACTTTAGTATTGATGTTTAGGCCATCCGACCTAACCACACCGAAATATCGCCAATTCTCGTTATCGGTATAATGGTGGGAGGCATTTTGGTGCATCCAATTTGGTCCACTTGCTGAAACTGGTCAAGATCACGTCTGGGCGATCAACTTTCCCCATTATAGAGAAGCGAAGCTCTGCGATGCACCGTTAAAGAGCCTATAGGGCACGGAACTTTCGGCTGAAATTTTTAATTGCTAATATCTCATTATCAGTGATGAAGTTTTAGGTTCAGTGACTTGGCATAGACTTCCCATAAGAAGCTGTTCAAGGAAATCAAAAAAAATTTGGAGTTTAATTGGGCACTTTTTCGAGATTTACTCTTGGTGGAAACCACCCCAAAAAAAAACGACTGTCCGAAAATGTCCGAAAAAACGCATAAAATCGGCGATATCTCGAGTTTGGTAGGACACAGAGACGATTCCTTTGGTACGCAAAATTGCCATCATGGGTCGCTTACACATGCCAAGTTTCATTCCAATTGCCCATGGCACTAGCGAGTGGCGCTCCAAAAACTGGGAGGAGAACACGAAAAAAAGACACTTTTCGGGAACATTTTCGGGCGTACCCCCTTAACGCGCAGCAATACTGCAACGCGCTGTGGCACGTACGGTCCCCCGATGAGTGCGCTTTTTTTGACCGATAACGCGCCGAAATCGGTTAAGCCAATCAAAAGTTATAGGCGATCAAAAATCCGAATTCTCGCGCGCGCAAGTCGTCACATATTAGGGTTGTACGCTGACGCGTACACCCTGATTCAGCAACCACCAACCCAACTTTGTTTTCCGCGTCTTCTTTTTAATTAAATCAAATTAATTAAATCAAATTAATTAAATCAAATTACCAAACCAAACCAAAAAATAACCAAATTTAATTCACCGTCTGTGCATGTCGCGGCTGTCAAGAAATTGCACGATGCTGTAAAACTTCCATCCGGGAGTCTCGACAGCAGCCGAACCTGATGGTGACGGCGACTTCAAACGCCTAAAATTAAATTAAATAAATAATTGAATGAATACCTGCAATCAGTCCATACCAATTTCGGGTCCCAGCGATCTCGGCCAGTGATCCAAACCGCAGTTCTATTCGAGTGCAGCTCCTCAGATTTATGCCAAATGAGTGGATGATCCTCCTGCACCAGCTGTATCGGTCTTTCCTTCCAAGAATCAGTTGTCTTTACGTTCGGTTCTGACAAATTTTGATCATTTTTATACGTTTCCTGCAGAAAATTCTCCGATTTCACCGATGGTAACAAATTGTTTTTCCAACTCAGATGGTAACACCGAAAATTGTTGACTGGGTAACAATTTTGAATTTGCGCGCACGACGAAACAATTGAAGTATAAATCACGTTGGTAACAAAACGTTACTTTTTGTTGACCGGTAAACAAGGTAACAAAGTATAAATTGGGCCTTTGCGACAACAATCTCCCGATTACTGACGATCTCGGTGCAAATGGCAATACTTGGCATAATTGGGCAATATTCTGCTGAATTGATCTGTCGCGTCACAAGTCGTGAACTTGAATTCCTTGGTGCTTGAACTCACAACAGTATGTCGGAAGCAAGCGGCAAGGAAGAAGCGCCAACAACGAGGACGACGCTAGATACATTGGCGTCGTCAGACTCGGAATCGCCCCCCATTCACCGACAGAGGCACCCAGACATCCACCAACAGAGACCGGTAGTAGGCGATGACATGAGGTTGAGGATGTGATCGCTCGTGCAGGCCGAGGTGGACGAGGAACTCCTGCAGCTCAGCCACTAAAAATAACCAATTTTGAATATATTTGAACTAGTGATGTATTTGCATGCGCGGATGTCGCGGTCCGTGAGACGTGGAAAGTCGCGCAAGGGTTCGTAATCGAGAGGGAACTGCTGTGCCGCGAGATTCTTCACTTGTTCGGCGTGCTGCTGGATGAACGTGAGCCACTGCAGACGCACTTCTTTGGCGAACGACAGAGCCGTCGACGCAGCGCCCAGTTCGAGTGGCGTGTAGAGGCAGTGAGCGGTGGGTACGAGCCAAAGCGGGTCGCGTCCGCGGAGCAATTCTGATGCAATTCGCCGCCAATCGCGTTGTCGTGCCGGTGCAACCTGAGAAACATCGTCGCGTAGTCCGCCGGGAAACGGGCGAGGTTCTTTAGTTAGTTTTAGAGTTTAACCTCTTCTTCCGCGTTCGTGAGGTGCATCCAAACTTTCTCGAGGGCACGCACGATGGGGCAAGGTTTGAGACCGTCAGGGCCGAGAACGAAATGCTGGTTGCGCGCCTGTACATATAGGTCGAACATGCGCATGTTGTTGGCGTACGATGTCGTACCCGTATACCGTAAATCCCCCAATGAACGCCCTGGGCGTTTATTTTTTCAACCCACCCTCTACCCTGGGCGTTCATTGGAGGGGGGGCGTTCATTGGGAGGGGGGCGTTCAAAAATTCAACCAGTAAATGACGTTGCAACAATGCAGCGCATACCTACTTCAGTGAACCACCCTACACAATGGACACAACAGTCCTAGCGCTCACGCGCGCACACAAAGCCCAACAGATGGCCCCGCAGTCCAGACCGTGGCCTGGGTGGCTGTGGCTGGGGTGCCTGTACCGGCTGTACTGGCGGCCTCTCAGTTGCTGTAAGTCACGAACGCTAAAAGCGCACCAACTGTAGCGTTGTCCTCAGTCCTGGCGAAGCCGCGGCGCATGCTATAGCGTAGGTACATGTGCGATACATGTGCGTGCGCTAGCTGCGCTCGCTCGCGCGCAGTCTGTGTCTGTGTAGTCTGTGTACTCCGCGTTGCCTATTAGCGTTAGAGACGAAGATCGCAATGCAGACAAATATCATGCTTGCAAGCAAATATCACACTTCATACAACGCGAGGTTTGGCACCCAACAAAGTGAGCAACGAGGGGAGAAGGCGAGCAGCTCGGAACGCGACGCGGGGCGCGACGCAGTGATCGAGGGCGCGCAGAGGGGCTAGCAAGACGGGCAACAGCTACAGCTCGGGTTTGTCGTCACGGTGCTTGAACATGTCGGCGGCGGCCTGCTGGCGAACGCACTAGTTAGTGCGTTCGTCAGTGCGGAAAATAACACGGCCTTTCAGCCGCGTTATTTTCCGCAAAATTTTTTCCCAGACCCAGAAAGTTTTCCTCCCAGATTGGACACGTCTGGGCCCGTATGCTGACAACGTGAATTAGAGTGCTTTGAATTGGATTGGAGTGTTAGGTCAATGCGCCACGGGGACAACGGGGGCGCATGGATTCCAAATCAGTTTTGCGCTGCGGTAAATCTTTTCCAGCAATTAATGAGCCGTTAAAATTGAGGCAGCGCTAAAAAATGAACCGCATTTCCGGCCCCGACTCAGTGAGGCTGTGTGGGCTGATTCTCGACAATGTGAATGCGATCAAAGGCTCTGCGTCGGACCCCACGTCTGCCGCGAAACAGCGGAATGCGTGGGAGTACGTGCTGAATCAGTTCAACGCCGACTCAGAGAAGCGGATTTAAGCGCCACTGGCAATACAAGCAAAGCCGAACCAAGACCAAATTGGCGGAGCGGAAGCGGTACTGAATTTTTTTTGGTTGTTGGCTGGCTGCTGCTTCACAGGCTGTTTCGTTTCTTGAAATTTAATTTTAAATTTGCCCCATGTGGTAGATTTTTATTTTTTTTGTAGAGAGAGAACAAATGTTGCACACAGGGAGAGCGAGAAGACGGGCGGCGGTCCACCACCACCCCCGCTGGACGGCGCGGAGGCCCTGATAGCCGAAAAACTCGGTGACTCGATCGGCTTTCGCGGCCTTGTCGACTTTGTCGACACGCCTGTCGGTGTCGGCGGCGTCGACGACACAGCGCGCTCGAGAGTCGGCGACGACGCCCCCCTCCCCCCGGCTCCTCCGGTGCCGGCCGCTGCACCCACACCGTCAGCCACAGGTGAACTGAACATGTCGAAAATAATAAAAATTGGCGGGAGGAGGGGAGGCCGAGGGGTGGAGGTGTGGGCTGGGGGGTGGGGTTTGTGACGTTGGACCTACGTCTTGTGCTTGTGACGATTTTGAGAAAGGTGGGGGGAGGGGGGGTCTCGGTCAGAATTCGCCAGCGTTTCAGCAGACGGCAGCGCAGCAAAAATTCAGAAACGTTTGTAGATGTCGGTCGGGTGGGACGAGGCGCACTGTGGGTCCGCCGCTCGCAGTCGGCAGCCAGCAGCAGTCGACCGTACACCCCCCCTTCGGCTGACGTGCTGAGCAAGGTGCAGCTGGAGCGGAAGGTGCCTACTATTGCGTTGGGCTGCGCGAATTTCTCCATTGTTTATATTAGTCGCACACAGGTGATGCTCGCACAGCTGGAGGCGAGCGAGGCGACTTGCAGCGCCATGTCGACCCTCCAGCAGACCATGAGCAACGTGGATGGCTTCGTCAAGGAGCTGCGCGCGCGCCGCGCCCACGACCCCTTGCTGGCCAACGACGAGAACGAGTACGCATTCCCCTTTGATGGCCCGTTTTAAGCGCATGGAATCTCCTGTTGTGAACATTTGTAATTTGTTGTTGTTTCTTGCAAAGTTTGTGCTTCTGTTGAGCTTGTCAGTGCCAGGGTTTGTGCAAGAAAACATTTGTGCCGACCGTTACTGCTGTGTTGGTCTGCATGCATGCAAGTAAGTGTCTGTGCACCGTACCTGTAACTGGGGGGGGGGGTTGGGGGCCCCGCAGAATTTTTCAACCACCCCCCAACTCCCCAGAATTTTCCCAAGCGATTTTCATTCTGTCTAAAACGATAAAAGTGAGTAAATATTGGTGTATTTCAGTGCTTTTCAGTGTTTTATGACCATTAAACAGTAAATAACACTGTTTAGTCGATCGAGCGCGTTTATTCGCGTGCAACCAATCACTCAGAAGTACAGATTGGCGAACTCGCGGCGGAAGTAGACGCCGTCGCCGTCAAAGTCTTGCGCCACTTCCCCCAGGCCATCGTCATCGTCGTGTTCGTCTTCGCCTTCTTCCTCCAGCTCTGGCAGGCGCCGCTCGACCGCAACGTTGTGGAGTATCGCGCAGGCGGCGATGACTTTTGGTGCGTAGCCGCAGTCGACGCGCATCGCGCCATGCTGTAGGATTCCAAAGCGGCGCTTCCACTGCCCAAACAGCTGCTCGACACGCGACCGCGTTGTCCTCAGTGAGGCGTTGTACGACCGCTCTGCCGCAGTCGCAGGCGCAAGGAAGGGGGTCAACAGCCATCTAAAGTAAAGTCGATCGGTCCATCAAGATAACTCAATGTGGTATACCGTATACTCTCAGTATAGGGAATGACAGTATTATAACATTAGCCATGCCATTGCAGTCAGCGTTTCGCACGATGCCATGTACATTTTGTAAAATGGAGAATTGTACGTTGGGAGCAACCGTACCTTCGAGTGGGGTAGCCATTGTCGCCTAGGATGACACCTTTGTCGTCGTTTTGCCCGTCTTCAAAATAGGCCCACAAGTGACTTTGCCGCAGCACCCACGCGTCGTGGGCACTGCCGGGCCAGCGGGCGCACAGCTGGGTGATCTTGCCCTTGTGGTCGCAGACCACTTGCACGTTGAGCGAGTGGTACCGCTTGCGGTTGACGAAGGCGAACTCCTCCTCTTTCGGAGGCGACACGCGAATATGCGTACCGTCGACGATTCCGATGACATTTGGGAAGTTTGCCAGTTGAAAGAAGGACTCCTTGCGTCGGCGCAGCTCCTCCTCGTCCACGGAGAAGTGAATGAAGTCGGCGGCCTGCTCAACAAGGGCGTCGACGACGCTGTGGACACTGCGCGACACGGCCGACTGGCTGATGTGCAGCGAGTCGGCGATGTCCAGCTGGAAGTCGTTGGAGGCGAGGTAGCGTAAGGCGGCGCACACTTGGAGATGCGGCGCGAGCTGCCGGCCTGGCGACTGTCCTCCCCTCAGCAGCGCCGGCTCGAGCGTGCGCGAAAGGCTTCGGATGGAGTCACGGTCGAAGCGGAAACGCTGGTATAGCTCAACATCCGTCAGTGCCTCTAGCGGGTCATATTCATCTCGAAACACCTTACGCTTTGGCGCCAAGATTTCGGCCATTCTTTTGTAAACAATTGAATTAGAGTGGTCGGAGGCACTCTAATCTTATGCACGCGCGCCGCTCGAATTGGATTAGAGTATGCCACTAGAATTGGATTACAGCGCTCTAATCCAATAAAAGTACCCTACACCACTCTAATTCTTACGTGCTAAAGGATACAAGTGGCGCATCGTTTGCGAACCCCGATTAGAGTAGAGCGCTCGAACTCGAATTAGAGTGGAAAATCTGTCAGCATACGGGCCCTGGGTCCAATCATTAACTATGCGTTTTCCCAGATTTACGCAGAAATTTTGTGCGTTGTGCGGTTTAGTGCGTTTAAACCTTATATACTGTACCTACTTAGTAGCAGCCTGGATGAGCTAAATAACCATTATTAGCACTATTTGAGGTGTTCCAGACGCTGTCTAACCAAGTCTCGATAGTCCTAGTCGTATATAGTCCGACTCAATAAAAAAACTGTAGTAGTAAAAAGTTGCTAAAGTGCACTTCAAAAGGCTTTTATTACCTTAGTTATTGCTTTAGTTATTGCCTTAGTTAGCTGTTATTGACACTCTACTAGGCATAAAACACCTGCAACATTGATTTACCGATCAAACGGTCTCTGGGAACATTTAATAAAAAAAGTTGTTTTTTTTTTCAATTTTTTTGTTAACTTAAAAGAATCAAGTTTTTTTTTTAGCCAAGCCTGCAGGTGGGGGCCCACCTTGCCTCGCGGCAGAACAACATCGATTGTTATGTATGTGGCGCCGCCCTGTGATCTTGTGATCCAGTTTTCAACCATTGTGTTGTGTCGGTGGTTGTCGCCAATTCAACTAAATTCAACTGCCTTTGAACTACAATGTATGCAGTTCTTCACCTACAACATGGTATAACGAAACATGATGATGTTTAGTGATGTTGATGCGATTCAGACGAGAACAGCCAATGGTTCCACACTGTACGGTGACAATGATCGCAGTGCCGTATGTAAGTTTTTTCCTGTTTGCACATGTTAGTGCCACTAGTTGCCCTACTTAGCAAGCTAAACCAGCGCCGCGCTACCTATACATAACTGCAACTTTCTGCCAAAATTCTGATAAAATGAGGAATGTCCTAACGTGCACATTCTTGGAAGTCCATGACCAGCTGAGATTTCCTCTCTCTAGGAAGGCGAGTGACAAGGCTGCTGATGAAATATCCAGGATATCATACCGGTATGTACGTAGGCATAAAGAAATTCTTCAGCAATGCCAAAAAGCATAGAAATCTCATTTTCTATGGCACCTGTCGATGCCATTTTTCTTGTAAACAAATGTTGTTCAAGTGAATTATGTACTAGAGTGCGGGTAGTGGGCGACGTGCCTTTGGGATAGTCTCAATAGGTTCGGACCAAGCTGGCCCAAGAACCTGTTCAAGAGGCGCCAGCTGGTACTTGCAAATTGCAACTGTCGTCGGCCACCACAGGCGTTGCGCTTCTCTACAACGCCAGTCGCCAATATTCCTCCTCTTGATCCACAATTACAATGGCGTTTCGACTTACGACTAATCACTACAATGTTCACTGGACGGTACGAACTACACACGAACGCTCATGCACGAGACGCTGACGCTGAATCGGGGGGGGGGGCACTGGGAATGAGAGGCGTGCTGCGTCTCACATTGCGCTCTGGCTCTTGTCCCAGCGCTGGCGGATGGTGGCCAAGGCGCGGTAGGCCAGTTTGGCCATGTCCTCGTCGTCGACTTCCGAGTACTGGTACCCCTCCTCTGACGAGACATCCGAGTTGCCCGGGATGTTGAACGGACGACTCGGGGAGGGGTGCGGGCTCTGGCGGCCTATGCCTCCTGGTAGTCCTGCCAGATCCCGGTATCGCCCAGGGGCTGGCGCCTTGCACACTCCAGGGCCTCGGCGACCCGCCTCGCCAAGACGTAAATGAAGGGCGGCGACGACGCTACGTCCAGCGTCGCGCCGCTGTCGACCTGGCTCAGCCACTCCAAGAGCCACGGAGTGCCACCCGCGGCAGGACGGCGGCGGGAGACGTCACTCGGCAGCTGGCGGCGCTAACCACCAGTTCATGGACATTCTACAATAACAGCGCCCACTCTGGTGCGTGCCGGTTTTGTTTTAAGTAGGGTAGGTAATAAAGGGTGTTTTTTTTAATTATCACACTTCTTTTTTAAACAACTTTTGGTTTCTTTGTCGGATTGTTATGAAATTTGGAACGCTTATACACAAGATTTTAGGATTTTTCCTGAAAAAAAGAATCGTCGAATTCGGTTGAGGATTCCGAGAGTTATGGCGCTCCGAATCGAATGTCGTTTTTTTGGCAGATCTTGCGAACGAAATCTGTCGAATCGTAACTATCGAGTATGATATGCCGAATTTCAAATGCCAAACTTTGCCTTTGGTTGGTGTTCGTCTAATATGTTCGGTCTAAAACCAACGGCCCTCTTCCGAGCCGCCTCCAGAGGATTCAAGTGCGCAAAAAAGAGACATTTGATTCGGAGCGCCATAACTCTCGGAATCCTCAACCAAATTCGGCGATTCTTTTTTCAAACAAAATCCTAAGGTCTTGCGTATAAGTTTTCCAAATTTCATAACAATCCGACAAAGGAAACAAAAGTTATTCAAAAAAGAAATGTGATAACTTAAAAAAAATCACCCAAAAAAAGCAAACTATCTCTGTCCATTGCCGTGCCAATCACCAAGGTCAGGCGGCGCTCAGAGGAGCGGAAGATGGTGGTGTAGTGCTGGCGCGGCCCACCATCTGAATGAAAAAAGTCACGAAGGTGTGCTCTCCAATAAAATATAGTAAAAATATATATAAAAATATATATATATATATATATATATATATATATATATATATATATATATATATATATATATATATATATATATATATATTCAGCAAATACTAACGGTAAATGGACCATTTGTAGAAAACTAGATTGTACAAAACTTATCAAAATCTCCGAAAAATCGGCTGTTTTGACAAGTAAATTAGCATTACCACTCAAAATTTCTTTGTTAAAAAGTATAGACGCTCCCCCAATAGTGCCCCCCTCCAATACTGCCACCTGGTAAGAAGTTAAAAGAATAGTGCTCCGGGGGCACTATTGGAGGATTTATGGCAATAATAATAATAATAATATTATCTATCTATATTATAAAAGCACATCGTTGGTGTGTGTGTCTGTCTGCCACGCAGCACAGAGAGTTGTGCTGGATGGATTGGACTGAAATTTTGTATGGAGCTTTCTTGGGAAACTTCACCATCAAATAGGGGCCGGATTTGCAATAGCTACAGTAATCCGTGAGTTATGCAAATTGCGCATATGTGTTTGATCTAATTTTAAAATTCAGTGTCAAATCTGCTTGGGACATATGTAATCGGCAGTGCTGATCACGAATATCACATCCGTTTTTCAATGCTATGCCATAATCACAAGATACAACACATTGAATATGCAAATTGTGGATGGTTAATACTGCAAATTGGGGGTGCAAAACAGGATGGGCATATGTAATTGACAATGCTGATCACGAATCTGGCATTCGTTTTCCAATCTGCTATGGAAATGACAAGACATAGCATTATCCTTTTCTACAGTAGTAGGGCTGTTTGTGGGTTCTGTCTGCAATGCAGCACAGAGAGTTGTGCTGGATGAATTGAGCTGAAATTTTGTGTGAAGCTTGCTTGGCACATTCCACCATCAAAATAAGAGTGGCACTACTGAAGGTACCGTAATCCGTGAGTTATGCAAATATAAACAAATAATATAATAATACAGCACATAATATAGTGATTTTTGTTCATTACTTTTTTTGTTTTGCAGGTGTTAACGCTATAAAAACTAGTATTACATGCCCGCGCACGCACGCACGCACGTGCACGCACGCACGCACATGCACGCACGCGCACGCACGCACGCTAGATGGATTGAGCTGAAATTTTGTGTGAAGCTTGCTTGGCACATTTCACCATCAAAATAAGAGTGGCACTACTGAAGGTACCGTAATCCGTGAGTTATGCAAATATAAATAAATAATATAATAATACAGCACATAATATAGTAATTTTTGTTCATTACTTTTTTTGTTTTGCAGGTGTTAACGCTATAAAAACTAGTATTTTACATGCACGCGCACGCACGCGCGCGCACGCACCCACGCACGCACATGCACGCACGCACGCACGCGCGCACGCACGCATGCACGCACGCACACACACATGGACACGGACTCGCACGCACGCACATGCACTCACTCGCACGCACGCACGCGCGCACGCACGCACGCAGACACACATGGACACGGACACGCACGCACGCACGCACACACACATGGACACGGACATGCATATGCACGCATGCAAGCAAGCACGCACGCTCGCACGCACGCACGCGCGCATGCACACGCACAGGGACATGGACACGCCCACGCACGCCCACCCACAGGGACATGGACACGCGTACGCACGCACCCACGCACCCAACCACGCACGCTCGCACGTACGCACATGCAAGCCCGCACACACACACGCATTGTCTTTTTTCGTTTTCGTTTCGGGCACTGTCTTTTTTGTTTGCGCATTTTGTACGTGTTTCGGATTGTTCGTGTTGGGTTGCGAGAGCAAAACGTTTTTGGACATACAACACATACAAACAGACACACCAAAGAGCCTATTCTCCGACCCCCCCCCCCCACACATTGCATCACCACAGAGACTGTAATGTACAAATAAAAAAAACTTCTGGAAATGAGTCTCCAGCGCATGTCTCCAATTTATGTCGCGGGTGTGTTGATATGAAATTTATTTAAAACAGAGTGGCTGTTACAAGCAATTCTTTAGCATTCATGCAAATGCGTTGGTTGGCGTGCATTCCAACACTTTGCAGTTTCATCATGGCATTGCTTCATCATTGTACAACTGAGTATTCTCAACATTATTTTATTTCATGAGACAATTTGATGTTGAACCACTTTGGAGCACTTAGCAAGCAGGAGTCCTGAGTTGAAGCGGCTAGTATATATAAAATAAGTATACATGCCTCCCACTCGATTGGCGTCGAGCGAATGGACACGACGTCCAATTTGTCCCATTCGCCAGTCGTTGATCCACTTGTCGTCCACATTGTTGATTTGCTTCTTGTCTTCAAATTGTCAAATTGGAGAAACTAAAGACACTTACTAATGGCACTTATAAGGCGCGCACCAGATGGCCGTTTAAGGAATTCCCTCAAGCACACATCCATCTTCCACACACCTGCGTAACGCCCTCACTTGCCATTTGTCGCATGGCTGGGGCGGCGGCGACGGCGGCGGCGGCGGCGACGGCGGCGGCGACGACGGCGGCGGCGGCGACGACGGCGGCGGCGGCGGCGGCGGCGACGACGGCGGCGGCGGCGGCGACGACGGCGGGGGCGGGCGACCCTCAAAGAACGCGGGTTCCAATCTTAGGTGGTTAGGAATATCACGGTGAAGACAAATATCGCATCTGTGAACAAATGCCTTGCTGTGCATAGACGAGAGCGGGTTAGCCAGGATATGTATGTATGTATGGTTTAGACGAGAGTGTTCTAGGTGCTTTTGAACTCTGAACGAAACTGACTAAAGGCAGACTGTGCGCAATGGGAGTTTCTACGCCACCTCATCTTGCTGAGCAACTGGATTGGTGTCGCTTGCAAAACGCCAAGGGCACGCGGATCCTTTCCCCTCCCTTTCCCTGTGTGGACGGACAGCAACGCAATCCGTCTCCACGCTAGGCTGGGAGAACAGCGGGGAGCCAAAAGGACTGATGCTCGGTCGCTCAGTGGACATTAGGCGACACTGGCCCATCACCCTCCTATATAATTGACTGTGCGTCGCGCAAACGCGAGTCGAGTTCTTCTGCACATTCGGAAAAGTCGGTCCGGGAGGACTACCCTACGAGCGACGTTCACATGAGGAACGCTTCGGCAATT
Source organism: Paralinhomoeus sp. GSCO2_6 (assembly GCA_030248085.1). NCBI lineage: Eukaryota > Metazoa > Nematoda > Chromadorea > Monhysterida > Linhomoeidae > Paralinhomoeus > Paralinhomoeus sp. GSCO2_6. Next base: position 66,671 of record JASAMY010001090.1, read on the forward strand.
ATGATTCTATGATTCTGCGTTCTATGATTGCATGCTCTGCGAAATGCATCACAAGAGACTGTGGTTCCCTTTGGAAACCCTGATGACGTATCGTGCTACTGCAATGCGCTGTTGCTCTGTCTCGTGCAGCTGAATGGAGAAGCGGTTGACCGCATCACTGGCACGCTCAATGCGCTGCCTCCTGCACCACAGGATGCCAGTAAGTGAACTGTACGTAGCTGGTACGACCTTAATCCATCCAACCAAAGATGCGCTCATAACGGTTTGTTTCTACAGTCAGTCACGCAGTGCACTTGCAAGAACATATACCTATGCACACATGCACAACAGTGTACACGCAAAACGACACTTAGAAGTCGATACCTATGTACTAATGCAGTAATACATACGACAGAGTAATAACTCCCGATAGGACTTGAACATACCGTATATCCTCCAATAGAAGCTCCCCTCCAATAGTGCCTCCCCCTCCAATAGTGCCCCCGGGGGTAAGAGGTATCCTATGCCATGTGCCTACCGTAAATCCTCCAATAGTGCCCCCGGGGCACTATTTTTTCAACCTCTCCTTACCCGGGGGCACTATTGGAGGGGGGCACTATTGGAGGGGGGGGGGGCTTCTATTATTTCAACCTAAAAATTTTGAATGGTAATGCTAGTTTCGCTGTCAAAATTGCCGATTTTTCGGTGATTTTGATCACTTTTGCCGCATTTAATGATTGATTTACTGCTAATAGTTGCTGAAACGTACTATTATTGGTTAGTAGTAGTGTGCATACACGATATAAGTGTACCTACCACTATATTTTTGCCCATAAAAGGCACATGGCACAACATACCCCTTACCCCCGGGGGCACTATTGGAGGGGGGCTCTATTATTTCAACCTTGCCGTACCCGGGGGCACTATTGGAGGGGCGGGGCACTATTGGAGGGGGGGGGGGGTTGTATTGGAGGATTTACGGTATTATGGGCAAAAATAAATAAAGTAGTAGGTACATTTATATCGTGTATACACAGTACTGCTAACCAATTAAGGAAAAATTTGCAGGCGGCTGCAAATAAAGGTGAATATGTGACGCTCTTTTGTTGGAGCCCAGTTTGAAAAAGAGGGGTATCAATTAAGGCATGCCTCATTTATGTATAGCCACTTATGCTTTGCAGCTGATCAACTTCAGTTTGAACAAACTGTGTATAAAAACCGAACCAAACGCAGCAACACGTCACATATTCGGCATTTTTTTTGTGTTTGTGTGCATAGAAAGGAGCAGTGGCAATCATAGGACCTAACTGGACTGGAACACCCTGCATTCACATATGCCGCATGACTAAATGCCACGTGGTTGCAAGACAGGCAGGAAGGACCCCAGGGTCTTGCACATGGACCACTATGCAGACGTACGCACGCACGCACGCACGCACGCACGCACGCACGCACGCACGCAAGCACGCACGAACGCACGCACGCACGCACGCACGCAAACACGTTGTATAGGAGCAGTGCGTTATTGGGTAAATGCCAAAAAGGAAATGACGAATGGAGCCAGTGCCATATGTATACCTACACATCACTAACTGAACTGTAGTGGCAATCCACATCTCACAAATGTTAGCAAGGTGCCAATTATTTATGTAGGAACTTTGGCTGTGCCAGGTCGATGGTAATGACCAGAGATAGATGAGATGTGAAAGGATTGCTGTTGCATTTTGGGTGAGTGAGATAGCTCACACAAAAAAATGCCGAATATGTGACGTGTTGCTGCGTTTGGTTCGGTTTTTATACACAGTTTGTTCAAACTGAAGTTGATCAGCTGCAAAGCATAAGTGGCTATACATAAATGAGGCATGCCTTAATTGATACCCCTCTTTTTCAAACTGGGCTCCAACAAAAGAGCGTCACATATTCACCTTTATTTGCAGCCGCCTGCAAATTTTTCCTTAATACAGTGTTTTTTCGTAAGACAAACATCGATGCGTAAAACCTATACAGGCACACGCATGCACGCATGCACGCACGCACATATGCAGGCACGTACGCACGCAGGCACGCACGCACACATGCATGCACGTATGCACGCACGCATGCACGACATATGTACCATGTATGACATATGTAGCATGCTTGGTAGAATCCCTCGAGTGCAGTAGGAGACACTCATCGTATAGAATGTGAGCATGTGAATTGAAAATAGGTACGAATGTATTTTTCATTGACCAAAGTTGTGCACAACTAATTGTCATGCAAATGATACAAAGCAGGATGACCTATCAGCAAATGGCACAGCATGCAGAAAACTACAAACAGAAGCCACTGCGGATAATTGTGTGTGTGTGCGAGTGCGTGCGTGCGTGCACGGGCAGTTGTGCTATATTGCTGCATCGTAGCGTAGTGATGTAAAGAATGAAAATGATCGCTATGACTAGGCGGTCAACTTTTGTGTTTTAGCTGAAGTGATGCGATGTACCCACATCCAGTTATTTTTTTGAAGCAGCCGATTTGATGGTGTGCGTGCGTGCGTGCACATCGGCAGTGCCATATTGGTTCGTCGGAGCATAGTGGTGTAAAGAATCAAAATAATCTACACATGCAGGCGGTCAACTTCCGTGTTTTAGCCAAAGTGATCCGACCTACTCATATCGATATTTATCGATTATTCCGGATGTGAAAATATTTTGGTGCGTCGGATCGTGTTGACTTCAAGGAATGAAATGTTCGCCATCGAAGGGCAATCAACTTTATTATTGATGTTAATGCCCTCCGACGTAACCACACCGAAATATCGCCATTTTTCGTTTTCAGTATAATGGGGAGAGGCATTTTGGTGCGTTCAATTTGGTCCAATTGTCAAAAGGGGTCTATTCCAGGTCATGCCGAACAACTTTGTCCTTTATAGCAAAGCTCTGTGATAAGCCGTTAGCGCGCCTATTAAGGACAAACTTTTTGGCCGATATTTTTAATTGCTAATAACTCATTATCGGGGGCGAAGTTTTAGGTTCAGTGACTTGGCATAAACTTTCCATAAGCAACTGTTCAAGAAAATCAAAAAAAAATTGGGGGTTAATTAGGCACTTTTTTGAGATTTACTCTTGGTAGAAACCACCCCAAAAAAACGACTATGTCCGAAAAAACGCATAAAACCGGCGATATCTCGAGTTTGGTGGGACGCAGAGACGATTCCTTTGGTACGCAAAATTGCCATCATGGGTCGCTTACACATGCCAAGGTTCATTCCAATTGCCCACGGCACTAGCGAGTGGCGCTCCAAAAACTGGGAGGAGAACACGAAAAAAAAAAGACACTTTTCGGAAACATTTTCGGGCGTACCCCTTTAACGCGCAGCAATACTGCAACGCGCTGTGGCACGTACGGTCCCCCGATGAGTGCGCTTCTTTTGACCCATAACGCGCCAAAATCGGTTCAGCCAATCAAAAGTTATAGGCGATCAAAAATCCGAATTCTCGCGCGCGCAAGTCGTCACATATTAGGGTTGTACGCTGACGCGTACACCCTGATAGGCCTTTTAGCAACTATTAATGGTAAATCAACCATTAAATGTGGAAAACGTTATGAAAATCACCGAAAAATTGGCAGTTAAAAAAAGTGACAGTTTTGACAGTGAGATTAGCATTACCAAGTTTAGGGTATCGAAGAAATTCAACCTCTTTTCTTATCAATTCCTCGATCCTCTTCCACGCGTTTCGTATGTGGCTATCGATGTTCGCCAACCGCTCCATCCCGAATTGGCGGTCGTGTTGGAATTCGGCAATGCGGGCTTCACATGTCCGAACTCGTTCTACTTCGGCGCGTCTCTTTGCCCTTTGACGTCATAACTCTTCCACCTCTCTTTGTATCGCTGAAATGAGTACAAATAAAAAATACAAATCAAATCCCCAATCGGCTTTCAGGACACACACTTGTGGACTTATTTGGTACTGAGTTTGGTTTGGACGTGATGGACATTTATTAATACTGACCACACAGAAAAGACATGTATAGGTACATACACACTACGCACATGTCATCACTAAATGCTAAGAGTGATGCTCACACAGTATCACATTCACATGCACGTACATAACATACACATACGCGACCATACATACACCCAGACATTTAGGGAGGGGGGGTGTAATTGTAGGGGGGGGGGGGCTAATAAACTCAAAGTGGTCTTAGGAGGGCGAATAAGGCGTATAATTTTAGGGGGGCTAATTATAGGGTTTACGGTATATCAATCAAACTTAATAGATCAGCTTACTTGCATGTTCGTCTAGAACATTCATTTTTGTTCTTCTAGTTCTTGTTTTCCTTGTTCTTCTTCGAGAAAACTTTGTCATAGTAGTAATAGAATGGGGATAGTTATAACCTCTCCCATTACGACTACGACTACGACGTCAAGGATAATGCTTACGATCTTAGTTTGAAATAACGCCGCCATGCGTAAAACTACAGTAACCCCATCCCTGTGCGTAAATAAAAAAAACTACGGTAGTCAGATAAAAAATTAAAAAATAGCACTCCAAAAGAAGCGCAACGCAAAAACGACAACTATTGCACATGATTCCGCAATCTCTGCAATAAATCGGGATTCTTTGCACAGCGATAATCAGTTTATCGGTAAAGACGAGGTTATACTTCAGTGCCACGTTCGGAATCTCGAGCGGTGTCGAGTTGGGAACGCCGACGGCGACGCTTGGCCCTACAAAACAACAAACCGCCGACCATCAGCATACTACACACACAGATCGTACCAACGATGATTATAGCTAGTTGTATCAAAATGATTTTGATCGAGTCGTCTTCGCCCGCCGCTACGAAAGTGGTTGTTGTGGAAGGCGGCCGCGGTGTCTGGTCTCGTCGGGCCGGCGCGGTGGTAGGTGGGGTGGCAGCCGTGGCTCGTGGCGGCGTCGACAGCATCGTCGTAGTGCCGGGCAGCGGTCGGCCTTCGCCATCGCGCAAGTGGCGCTTCGTTCGGCCGCTGCTTGGCGCGTCGGCGCTGATTGAAGAGCCCCCCTCGAGGGTCGTCGGGAGGGCGTCGTCGTCCTACTCCTCGCCGCTGCCGTCGGTTGTCTCGTCCGGAGTACCGCAAGCCAACCGATTGGCTCTTCTCCTGTCGGTGAAAATGTCACCAGCGTCGCCGGCACCGTCGAAGAGCAGCAGCACCCAACCGGACGCGACGGGCGGGCAGTCGGTGGCCAAACGACACAGCTTGTAGATGGACAACAGGCCGGCCCGCCTCGCGTCCAGCAAATGTAGTCAAGAGGCCGCCTCCAGTCCGTCGCGCCTCACGCATGACTCGGGCGTCATTGGTTAAGGACGCAGCTGGCAGCACCGCCATGACCAGACGGTCCGCTCTCAAACGCCCCCTCGACGCTACCCTATCTATCAACAGAACGACGCAGCAACAGTTCCGGCGGCTGGTGACGGGCCGCGCAGCCCCCACCAAAGAAGGCTGGGTCGGGCACCGACTGATCGCGCCGCCAGCAGCCCAAACGCACGCGCACGCCGCGCGCGATTTCTCCGCACCATCCCTTGTTGTGGCCCCATGAGGCGTCTCTCTCGCTCGGGCGCGCATTATGCGGTGAGTGAAGCGCCAATGGTTTCATATTGCGCTGCCGACATATTGGGGCTAAGGAAAATCGATCCGTCCCACACAATGGACCGATTACAATCGCGTGAGGGACCATCTCCTTTTTCTAGGTGGCGCATCCCACGTACCCCACTATATGTCCTTCCCAGGCGCAGTTGCTGTTGATAGTACCATTGTTGTCAGTCAGTCTCTGAGCCATGGTGTGTACAGATTGGAGAAAATCCCACCAGAGGAAGTAATGAGCGACACGCCCACCTAGGTATTAGAATGAGTATGGTAGCTCGATGCTGATTGGTCACTTGACTCCTTATATGGTGCGCACTAAGCGCGACTGTGTCAGTTGTTCTATTTTAGTCTTGAGCCAGCTTAAAAGTCAGAAGCCGATATCCACTGCAGCTAAAACAACCATGTTTGACTGCGAAGAGTGTGACAAGTGTTTCGCCAGCAAGTTTAACTTGGAACGCCATCTGGAGACGGTTCACGAAAAAGCTGAATTGAGTGAAAGCGAAGAGGAGCAAGACAAGAGCGAGGCGGAGAATGAGTGTGACGATGAAACAGCAAGCGATTTTGAAATTGAAGTAATCGCAGAAATCCTAGAAGAAGCTATTCAAAATTTGAAATCGAGTGGCTCGGTCATCGGCAGCCTGCAAGTCCTCATACACAACAAAGAGCTCTATGCTCGGATGTACAACAGCTTCAGAGAAAGTGTATGGCCTTCCACTTTATACACGTTGTCCTTGTAATCGTACACTGTCGCAAACACACTTTAGATTCAAGACCTGGAAACTAAGTACAAAAACCTCGTGGCAACAGACTTTTACAAGTCAATGCAAGAGTGGCGAAAGAAGTTAGTCAAGCAAGGAATGACTGATAATGAAGCCGAAGAGAAAACATGGGTCGATAGAGACCAAGCACTCTACTGCTTCCTCAAGAACAACTTGGACGATCTGAATGAGAAAGTGTTCAATGACGATTGAACACACATTTTCGGAATCGAAGAGTCCACCCGCAACACGCGACCCATACCCCAATGTAAAAGCGCTTCGTAGCTTATAGCTTTAAGCTGGCTGGGTAGCAGCAATGTCACAGTGTTCTTTTATGGTTTTCGCCGTGTCTCGTCGTGCGTCGTGCTTGTGCGTATTGGGTTGAGTGGCAAGAATCAAGTTTGGCGGCTTTGTTACAATGGCTCAATGCCACGCCTCGCCAACACAGAGCGCAGCAGTACAGTCGCGCGTTAGGAGGCATTCAGCGTTACCCAACACTACCGCCACTACCACTCCAGCTGCGAAGAGCATGTTGAGGACAAAGGAGGAGAAATGCTCTTGATTTGGAGGTTGACCATAGTTGCACGGAGCAACAAGAGGAGCGCCCTCGGCGCGTTCGATGCCGCTTTTAGCCACGCAGAGCAAAAAGAGGAAATTCCTCCACATTTGGAGCATTAGTTTAGAGAAGACGAAGAGCAAGGTGAGGAGTGAGGAGTACAGTTTTTTCGCTCGACGTACACGGATGAGTGTGTGCATCTGTTCAAACACATGCACACACACCCATACACACACACACACACACACACACACGCACGCACGCGCACGCACGCACGCACACACACACACACACACACCCACGCACACACACCCACACACTCACACACACATTCTGCCACCCTCAGTGTTTGGGCAATGGCATGCACATGTGTCTGTGGCTGTGACCTGTACTTGCACCAAAAATGCACGCTACCAGCTCAAATCCAATACAAGTATAGGTACACGTCCAAATCGCTACCCGTACCACCTATCCCTACATCGTGGCTACGATGTCGACCGAATGTGGCCTTGGTGTCGGCGTTACATAGCCAAATGCTCCACTCCAGCTGCTTCTGTTCCAGCTACTATGAGCAAACCAAAGAGCAATGAGGAGACATGCTCTGGATTCGGAGTTTGACTACAGTCGTGCAGAGCAGTGAGAGGAGTGTCCTCCTCAGTGCTTTGAGCAATGCAGAGCAAAATGAGGAAATTCCTCCGCTGGTGGAGCTTTCGTTTTTTTTTCTAGATGGAGTCGAACAGTGAGAATACAGTGCAACTGCGGTACAGCCGCCGCCCGTGTACATTCGTACACGCCCACGTCGCTAGCCTTACCACACGCAAATGTCCCCAAGTCACATGATGTCGACCGAATCTGCCTTTGAGTTTGTGTGTAATTACAGGATGTGGAGCAATGAGAGGGGCGTCCTCAGTGCTCATTTGCTACGCAGAGCAAAATGAGCAACTTCCTCCGCGCTTGGAGTATTAGTTACATAGGTGCGCAGAGCAGCGAGAGGAATGTCCTCCTCAGTGCTTTGAGCAATGCAGAGCAGAATGAGGAAGTTCCTGCGCTAGTGGAGCATTCGTTTTTTTTAGATGGAGCCGAGCAGTGAGAATACAGTGCGACTGTAGTACAGCCGCCGCACGTATACATTCGTACACGCCCATGTCGCTATCCTTACCACACGCAAATGTCCCCGAGTCGCATGATGTCGACCAAATCTGCCGTTGAGTTTGTGTGTAATTGCAGGATGTGGAGCAATGAGAGGGGGCGTCCTCAGTGCTCATTTGCTATCTATGCAGAGCAAAATGAGCAACTTCCTCCACGTTTGGAGTATTTGTTTTAAGAAAGCCAAGCAAAGTTAGGAGCGCGTTTGCAGTATGTGTTTGCTGTACGAACTGGAACCGCTGCCTATCGTTTGCTTCAGAGCTGCCTCTGCAACCTAGACAGGTCCTGAAGGTCGGCGCATTGTTTGGAGAATAGCCGTGAATGCACATCAGCGGAAATTGCCTCTCCTCATGCCCAAGAAGAAGGCGCTTTGAGTTTTGAGTGTAATTACAGGTTGTGGAGCAATGAGAGGGGCGACCTCAGTGCTCATTTGCTATGCAGAGCAAAATGAGCAACTTCCTCCATGCTTAGAGTATTACCTAGTTAGTTGCGCAGAGCAGCGAGAGGAGCATCCTCCTCGGTGTTTTGAGCAATGCAGAGCAGAATGAGGAAATTCCCAATAAGAAGGCGCCTGGTTGGAGACGGACCACGGTCTTCGCATTCTCATTTCGAATATTGTACAGGAGTTGGCATGCACTTTGGCATAGTGGCAGCACACTGGACAGGTAATCCAGAGACGTGGGTTCAATTCCCATTGCACCATGCGCCAGTTTTTCCATGACTTTTCACTACGCAGTACACAGACTAATGGTGTGACTGGGCAACAAAATTGTACTTTGCTCAATAGTGTCAACTCTGCGCTGGGCACAGCCAACCCGACCACTCGCTTTGGGGCGTGGCCTTTTCGAAGGACGTGTACTTCGATGCAGTCGGCTGCCAGCGGCGCCAATGAGCGATGCGCCATTAACCTACAGGAACGGCTGCGCCGCCGACCTCGCTCACCCGCGACCGCTTGGCTGCCATGGCGAGGCACTAACTCCGATCGATGGGGCCCGCTCGAAGCTGCTGCAGGCCAGCAGACGATGACCGGCTGCAGGCGACTGCTCACGCACCTGTCAGGCACCCGCCACTGCTCCTGCTTCAAAAAGCACAGCGAGAAGAAGTGCTCTGATTTTTTGACTTCCGCTATACCTGTGCAAATGCAAAAGCAAAAGCGAGGAGCACGCTCCAGTCTTATGGAGCTTTCAATTCATTAGCTGAGCGAAATGAGAATTTTTTCTGGATTTGGAGTTCTAGTTTTAGTGGTTCAGAGAAAAGTGAGGAGTCATCCATCCTCTGCACTTGCACGTGCACCGGAATACCTACCTACTTACATCGACACACTGTTGGAAGTTGTTTCTTTAACTTGGCCTTTGACAGAATGGGGACAGAGTCGGGAGGAGCATTCTCAGCACTGTTTCTCAGTGTGGCACTATTTTCCGCTCGCTGTGGGGCGCTGTCACGACGTCTGCGCGCGCGCGCGCGTGTCGGCCCGCCGCCGCCACCACCGCCTAGACTTCAGCCGCGGCCGCCAGCCCCTGATCGGCGGTGGTGGCGGCGGCGGGCCGACACGCGCGCGCGCGCGCGCAGACGTCGTGACAGCGCCCCACAGCGAGCGGAAAATAGTGCCACACTGAGAAACAGTGCTGAGAATGCTCCTCCCGACTCTGTCCCCATTCTGTCAAAGGCCAAGTTAAAGAAACAACTTCCAACAGTGTGTCAATGTAAGTCGGGTAGGTCATTCCGGTGCGCGTGCAGAGTGCAGAGGATGGATGACTCCTCACTTTTCTCTGAACCACTAAACTTGAACTCCAAATCCAGAAAAAATTCTCATTTCGCTCAGCTAATGAATTGAAAGCTCCATAAGACTGGAGCGTGCTCCTCGCTTTTGCTTTTGCATTTGCACAGGTATAGCGGAAGTCGAAAAATCGAGCACTTTCTTCTCGCTGTGCTTTTTGAAGCAGGAGCAGTGGCGGGTGCCTGACAGGTGCGTGAGCAGTCGCCTGCAGCCGGTCATCCGTCTGCTGGCCTGCAGCAGCTTCGAGCGGGCCCCATCGATCGGAGTTAGTGCCTCGCCATGGCAGCCAAGCGGTCGCGGGTGAGCGGGGTCGGCGGCGCAGCCGTTCCTGTAGGGTTAATGGCGCATCGCTCATTGGCGCCGCTGGCAGCCGACTGCATCGAAGTACACGTCCTTCGAAAAGGCCACGCCCCAAAGCGAGTGGTCGGGTTGGCTGTGCCCAGCGCAGAGTTGACACTATTGAGCAGAGCACCGATTTTTGTTCCAGTCACACCATTAGTCTGTGTACTGCGTAGTGAAAAGTCATGGAAAAACTGGCGCATGGTGCAATGGGAATTGAACCCACGTCTCTGGATTACCTGTCCAGTGTGCTGCCACTATGCCAAAGTGCATGCCAACTCCTGTACAATATTCGAAATGAGAATGCGAAGAGCCCGTGGTCCGTCTCCGACCAGGCGCCTTCTATTGGGAATTTCCTTCATTCTGCTCTGCATTGCTCAAAACACCGAGGAGGATGCTCCTCTCGCTGCTCTGCGCAACTAACTAGGTAATACTCTAAGCATGGAGGAAGTTGCTCATTTTGCTCTGCATGGCAAATGAGCACTGAGGTCGCCCCTCTCATTGCTCCACAACCTGTAATTACACTCAAAACTCAAAGCGCCTTCTTCTTGGGCATGGGGAGAGGCAATTTCCGCTGATGTGCATTCACGGCTATTCTCCAAACAATGCGCCGACCTTCAGGACCTGTCTAGGTTGCAGAGGCAGCTCTGAAGCAAACAATAGGCAGCGGTTCCAGTTCGTACAGCAAACACATACTGCAAACGCGCTCCTAACTTTGCTTGGCTTTCTTAAAACAAATACTCCAAACGTGGAGGAAGTTGCTCATTTTGCTCTGCATAGATGGCAAATGAGCACTGAGGACGCCCCCTCTCATTGCTCCCACATCCTGCAATTACACACAAACTCAACGGCAGATTTGGTCGACATCATGCGACTCGGGGACATTTGCGTGTGGTAAGGATAGCGACATGGGCGTGTACGAATGTATACGTGCGGCGGCTGTACTACAGTCGCACTGTATTCTCACTGCTCGGCTCCATCTAAAAAAAACGAATGCTCCACTAGCGCGGGAACTTCCTCATTCTGCTCTGCATTGCTCAAGGGAGTGAGGGGGCCATTCCTCTCGCTGCTCTGCGCACCTATGTAACTAATACTTCAAGCGCGGAGGAAGCCGCTCATTTTGCTCTGCGTAGCAAATGAGCATGAGGACGCCCCTCTCATTGCTCCACATCCTGTAATTACACACAAACTCAAAGGCAGATTCGGTCGACATCATGTGACTCGGGGACATTTGCGGTGGTAAGGCTAGCGACGTGGGCGTGTGCGAATGTACACGGGCCGGCGGCTGTACCGCAGTTGCACTGTATTCTCACTGTTCGACTCCATCTAGAAAAAAAAACGAAAGCTCCACCGGCGGAGGAATTTCCTCATTTTGCTCTGCATTGCTCAAAGCGCTGAGGAGGACACTCCCTCTCGTGCACTGCACGGACTGTAGTCAAACTCCGAATCCAGAGCATGTCTCCTCCATTGCTCTTTCGGTTTGCTCATAGTAGCTGGAGCGGAAGCAGCTGGCAGTGGAGGCGTTTGGCTATGTAACGCCGACACCAAGGCCACATTCGGTCGACATCGTAGCCACGATGTAGGGATAGGTGGTACGGGTAGCGATTTGGACATATACCTATACTACTATTGGATTTGAGACTGGTAGCGTGCATTTTTGGTGCAAGTACAGGTCACAGCCACAGAGACACATGTGCATGCCATTGCCGAAATATATTGAGGATGGCAGAATGTATGTGTAAGTATATGGGTGTGTCTGCGTGCGTGTGTGTGTGTGTGTGTGTGTGTGTATATGCATACGCATGCATGCGTGTGTGTGTGTGTGTGTGTGTGTGTCTGTATGAGTGTGTGTGCATGTGTTTTGAACAGATGCACACACTCACTCGTGTACATACAACGAAAAAACTTTGCACTCCTCACTCCTCACCTTGCTCTTCGGTCTTCTCTAAACTAATGCTCCAAATGTGGAGGAATTTCCTATTCTTACTCTGCGTGGCTAAAAGCGGCATCGAACGCGGCCGAGGGGCGCTCACTCTTGTTGCTCCGTCCAGACTTGTGGTCAACCTCCAAATGCAAGAGCATTTCTCCTCCTTTGTCCTCAATATGCTCTTTTCGCAGCTGGAGTGGTAGTGGCGGTAGTGTTGGGTAACGCTGAATGCCTCCTAACGCGCGACTGTACTGCTGCGCTCTGTGTTGGCGAGGCGTGGCATTGAGCCATTGTAACAAAGCCGCCAAACTTGATTCTTGCCACTCAACCCAATACGCACAAGCACGACGCACGACGAGACACGGCGAAAACCATTAAAAGAACACTGTGACATTGCTGCTACCCAGCCAGCTTAAAGCTATAAGCTACGAAGCGCTTTTACATTGGGGTATGGGGTCGCGTGTTGCGGGTGGACTCTTCGATTCCGAAAATGTGTGTTCAATCGTCATTGAACACTTTCTCCATACACATCGTCCAAGTTGTTCTTGAGGAAGCAGTAGAGTGCTTGGTCTCTATCGACCCATGTTTTCTCTTCGGCTTCATTATCAGTCATTCCTTGCTTGACTAACTTCTTTCGCCACTCTTGCATTGACTTGTAAAAGCCTGTTGCCACGAGGTTTTTGTACTTAGTTTCCAGGTCTTGAATCTAAAGTGTGTTTGCGACAGTGTACGATTACAAGGACAACGTGTATAAAGTGGAAGGCGATACACTTTCTCTGAAGCTGTTGTACATCCGAGCATAGAGCTCTTTGTTGTGTATGAGGACTTGCAGGCTGCCGATGACCGAGCCACTCGATTTCAAATTTTGAATAGCTTCTTCTAGGATTTCTGCGATTTCTTCAATTTCAAAATCGCTTGCTGTTTCATCGTCACACTCATTCTCCGCCTCGCTCTTGTCTTGCTCCTCTTCGCTTTCACTCAATTCAGCTTTTTCGTGAACCGTCTCCAGATGGCGTTCCAGTTAAACTTGCTGGCGAAACACTTGCACACTTCTTGCAGTCAAACATGGTTGTTTTAGCTGCAGTGGATATATTCGGCTTCTGACTTTTAAGCTGGCTCAAGACTAAAATAGAACAACTGACACAGTCGCGCTTAGTGCGCACCATATAAGGAGTCAAGTGACCAATCAGCATCAAGAGCTACCATATCTCATTCTAATACCTAGGTGGGCGTGTCGCTCATTACTTCCTCTGGTGGGATTTTCTCCAATCTGTACACACCATGGCTCAGAGACTGACTGACAACAATGGTACTATTCAAAGCAGCAACTGCGCCTGGGAAGGACATATAGTGGGTGGCGTGGGATGCGCCACCTAAAAAGAAGATGGTCCCTCACGCGATTGTAATCGGTCCATTGTGTGGGACGGATCGATTTTCCTTAGCCCCAATATGTCGGCAGCGCAATATGAAACCATCTGGCGTTCCACTCGCCGCATAATGTGCGCCCGACCGAAAGAAACGCCTCATGGGGCCACAACAAGGGATGGTGCGGAGAAATCGCGCGCGGCGTGCGCGTGCGTTTGGGCTGCTGGCGGCGCGATCAGTCGGTGCCCGAACCAGCCTTCTTTGGTGGGGGCTGCGCGGCCCGTCACCAGCCGCCGGAACTGTTGCTGCGTCGTTCTGTTGATAGATAGGGTAGCGTCGAGGGGGCGTTTGAAAGAGCGAACCGTCTGGTCATGGCGGTGCTGCCAGCTGCGTCCTTAACCAATGACGCCCGAGTCATGCGTGAGGCGCGACGGACTGGAGGCGGCCTCTTGAACTACATTTGCCTGGACGCGAGGCGGGCGGGCCTGTTGTCCATCTACAAGCTGTGTCGTTTGGCCACCGACTGCCCGCCCGTCGCGTCCGGTTGGGTGCTGCTGCTCTTCGACGGTGCCGGCGACGCTGGTGACATGTTCACCGACAGGAGAAGAGCCAATCGGTTGGCTTGCGGTACTCGGGACGAGACAACCGACGGCAGCGGCGAGGAGTAGGACGACGACGCCCTCCCGACGACCCTCGAGGGGGGCTCTTCAATCAGCGCCGACGCGCCAAGCAGCGGCCGAACGAAGCGCCACTTGCGCGATGGCGAAGGCCGACCGCTGCCCGGCACTACGACGATGCTGTCGACGCCGCCACGAGCCACGGCTGCCACCCCACCTACCACCGCGCCGGGCCCGACGAGACCAGACACCGCGGCCGCCTTCCACAACAACCACTTTCGTAGCGGCGGGCGAAGACGACTCGATCAAAATCATTTTGATACAACTAGCTATAATCATCGTTGGTACGATCTGTGTGTGTAGTATGCTGATGGTCGGCGGTTTGTTGTTTTGTAGGGCCAAGCGTCGCGGTCGGCGTTCCCGACTCGACACCGCTCGAGATTCCGAACGTGGCACTGAAGTATAACCCTCGTCTTTACCGATAAACTGATTATCGCTGTGCAAGTAATCCCGATTTATTGCAAAAGATTGCCGAATCATGTGCAATAGTTGTCGTTTTTGCGTTGCGCTTCTTTTGGAGTGCTATTTTTTAATTTTTTATCTGACTACCGTAGTTTTTTTATTTACGCACAGGGATGGGGTTACTGTAGTTTTACGCATGGCGGCGTTATTTCAAACTAAGATCGTAAGCATTATCCTTGACGTCGTAGTCGTAGTCGTAATGGGAAAAGTTGTGAGCTTCTCCCCATTCTATTACT
>JASAMY010001700.1:0-81390 GCA_030248085.1 Paralinhomoeus sp. GSCO2_6
GCCCCCGGGCGAGCCGCTGACGCTGCACCTGTGGAACGCGCTACTGCTGCTGGCGATTTGGTGGCTCTTGTCCTGCCTATGATTGAGTACTAGCGAGTTCCGCGCAAGGTGATTATTTGACAACCATCTCGCACACGCGCGAAAGCGTCCACATACTACAACTGACTGCGTGAATTCCGTCAGCAGTTACTCACAGCACGGAAAATTTGGGGGGAATCAAAAGCAGATGACTAAAAAAATAGGTGGGAATAACTCACCCTCCCCCCCACCCCCGAATAAAAACAGCTACATTATGCTCCCTCGTGCCAAGTAAGCTCTATAAAGCCAGACACGTACGTGCATGTCTGCGCGCCATGTACGTACATTGAAGCGTTTGTCTCTACTACGTGCGTGTGTGCGTGCGTGTCAGCGTGGTGCGCGCAGATGTGCGTGCGCGCGTGTGTGGTGCATGCAGATGTGCGCGCGTGCCGCCGTGAAACAAAAGATACTTGGGAACCAACACAAATGGCGACACGAACAGGACAGAACTGCTCAGTAAAGAACACGCACACTGAACAGAGGCCAAACGTTGGTTTTTCTTTGCCACTATTATGCTTGTTTCTTTTACTGTTTCTTGCTCGTCTTTTTCTTGCTTTTGGGCTTTTGCGCGTATTTGGTCGCCAGCTGATCAAAGAAGGCATCTTGATCGCTGCTGCGATTCTGTTGGCGCTTCAAAATCAGCGCTTGCAAGTCGCTTGTACCCTCCCTTCATACCTGTAACTGGGTCTGGCAGAGTGGGGGGGGGGGGTAGCTGGCCGATTTTGGGGGAGGGGGTCTCCGGAGCGAAAAGTGGGGGGGGGGGTAGCTGGCCATTGTTTGAGTTATAATGGTACTTATTGGTCTAAAATGGGTATAAAAAGGGTGTAAACAGTGTTATTTAGCTGTTTTATGGTCATATAACACTGAAAAGCACTGAAAAACACCAACAGTTACTCACTTTTATCGTTTTAGACATGACGAAAATCCTTTGGGAAAATTCTGGGGGGGGGGTCGGGGGGGAGTTGGGGGGTGGTTGAAAAACTAGTGGGGGCCCCCAAAGCCCCCCCCCACCCCCCCAGTTACAGGTATGCCTCCCTTTGCTTGATCGATTCCAGTTCCTTCTCTGCGAGCTGAAAAAAAATGCGACACTTTTTGGAGATTCTACGCACACTTTCTAATGAAAAGATATGGTGTCGGTCGGGTGACGCAATTTCTTTAGATCATTCGAGCCGCGTCAATCCAACGCACTCGCTGTACATTTCTAGGAAACCCTTGAACCCAACACGAACCGGTGGTGAACTCGCTATTAAAAATGATACTTGAAACATGTTCACCAAACTTTAAAAAAACTCAAATTCAACGAATTCTAACCTCTGCCTCTTCAGCCGCCTGTTTGCGTCGCTTGCGTTTGCTTTTGGCGGATTCTTTTGAAAATTGAGTAAAATCGGGTAATTCGCCTTTTTCAATGGCTTCCCTTAAAATCGTCTCAAATCGCGGCTCGTCCTGAAGCAAAAGTAATCATTCGCTCTACCTAGCGTCAAAGGCACTAGAGCAGGGAACACAATTTTATGAGTCTAAAAATACTTTAGAAGAATTGGGGGGGGGGTTGACAACGGACTGTAGGGGGGGGGGGGGGGCACTCACAAATAGGACGGCAATGCAACTGAGCCTTCAGCGTTCAAACTGTTGCACTGTTTCTCTAAACTTCTGCGCTGTCTTTCCCAAAGTCGGTGTACGATTCTTGCCTGTTGTAACGTTTCAAAATATGTTCTGTGTGGGTCTCTCTTTCCTACCCTACCCCTTACTCCCCCACTACCGGAACTGGCCTCCAAATTGTCTTTTACGGCAGCTGCTCAAGAAGCAAGCACCCAAGCAAAATCCTAGAACTGCACTTGGAGAATTTTAATTAAACAAAAAAAAGAGAGAACCTCAGGAGTGGCGCACAGCACGTGGTCTAGGATGGCCTGCCAGCTTCCCTCGTGCTGCAGGTACGCCGCCTTCACATCGGCAGTCTCCTCCTCCGAACCTGCAAGTGCGTGCGTGCGTGTACGCCTGTGCGTGCGCGTGTGTGTGCTCCGTGCGTGCGCGTGTGCTGGAGTGCCGGTGCGCATACGTTAGTGAGTCCCTGTGCGTGCGTGTGTACATGCATGTGTGCCGGTCGGTGCGCGCGTGGACATGCCTGCAATCCAGTCTGGAAAAGTGGGGGGGGGGTAAAAGGCCGACTTCGTGAGGGGGGGATGGGGTCTGGGGCAAAAAGTGGGGGGTCGATGGCCATTCTTCGAGTTATACTGGTACTTTTTGGTCAAAAATGGGTATAAATAGAGTCTGAACAGTGTTATTTAGCTGTTTTATGGTCATATAACATTGAAAAGCACTAAAATGCACCAACATTTAAACACTTTTATCGTTTTAGACAGTGTAAAAATCCCTTGGAGAAATTCTGGGGGGTTGGGGGGGGGGGGGGGTGGGTGTTGGAAAAAAGTGGGGGAGGGGTAACCCCAGTTACAGGTACATATGTGCGTGGACGCGGCGGCCAGAAGAACAGCAAAGAGAAAAACCTTTGTATTCACTCTCAAACTTTTGGATGTCTTCCACAGTGACCTTCGGAAAGGCCTGACGCCAAACGCTGTACAAATCCGCGTCCGCTGAGACAATATTCTCATCGTCTATTACGCCTGCAAACAATATTTTTTGAAATAAATTCCATATCGATTTAATCGGTTGGAACGTCGCGTCGGACGCGCGCACATTCAATATGCCAAGCAATTTCTGAAATTAATTTTCTAAATTAGTATTACACACCATGCTCGTCGTAGAGTTGCCTCTTTTTCTCGTCCGACAAAATCGAATAGACTCGCGACAAAATTTGAAACTTTTTCGTCGCTTCTTCCTTGTCGCCATCGGTTTGTCTGTCGGGGTGGAATTTCAGCGAACATTTGTAGTACGCTTTTCTGACTAAAAGTGAATTTAAAAAAAACTGCAAAAGATGGGGAAAATGCTTTCCAAAAAAGAAAAGTGTGCAAAACAATGGTTAAAGACATATAGCACAGACAAATTCAAGTAAAATAGAGATAAAGTAAACAAATAACATTAAACAACTTCAAACAGCAAGAAGCTTACTTTCGCCCTCCGTGAACTGGTCTTTCGCCTCGGGCGATAAATTCAAGACTTCGTACAAATTTTCACTTTCAAAATACTTTTTACAGTCTGACAAGAAATTCGAGGAGGAATTTTCCGCATTTTCTTCGCTTTCCGACGGCAATTTTCGCTTTTTCTCCCCCTTGCGTGGCATTTCTTCAATGGCTTCCTTGATTTGAGAAACGCTTCGTCACCAAAGCATAAATTTCGAAAACATTCAAAACGGAAGAACAAATTGAACACGCGCAGTACAGTACTTTAACTTTTTAAATTTTAAATTTTCCATCGAAGATTGATTGATCATAAATATAAACCATATTTTAAAGTGGCATTTTCCATGTTTTCTATGCTGTTGTCCACTTCTCAAGGAGTGTAGGCGGACGAATCTGTGACACCAACATCAATGCTTGCCAACTTGCCGCCAGTTCCACCCCATATGATGTTAGTCAATCGCAATTTTCCAAAAAACTTGTCACCCGCTTTTTCGTTGTTTCACGAGCCGGAATCACATATATATTCAAGTTTGTAATTTACAACGCTTGTGGTGGTCCCATTGTCCCATTGCTGAATTGGTGAATGGTGAATTGGCCATAAGGCCAATAGGGGTCCCTGAGAATTTCTCAGGGGCCGCCCACACACCTGTCAGCCAGGTGTCAGCCAGGAACGCCTGGCTGCTGGGTGACTTGGCAGGCGTAGCAAAATGAATTGCACGCCTTGCCTGCCTCTCCATGAGCTACTGGTGGCACAAGCTCACCTGTCAAAAGCCAAATTCGAAATAAGGAGCAAAGCTAATGGGAGCCCATGACCACCACAGTTTTTGTAACATGAATAAAGCTTGTCGCAACTCGCAAGTCCCCACTTTTTTTTTGTCCCCAAGATCCTCAATTTTGTTTCATTTTCTGAAGTCTTGAGCACTTTATCTTGGTCACTCTCTTGGATGGCTTGGCATAGGTGCAACTGACCATCAAAGCTGAGGGTGGGTGAATCTGGGTTTTTCAAAAGTCGATGTGGTGACCTGCATGCCTGTGCCATGTGACCAAATTTTGATTCAATTTCTCATTTTCCAGCCGCAATAATGACCTAGAAAATGCTTTGTGTAATGCTGAAAACACAGCGCCCAGGCAAAAAATTTGGAGAATTTTTTGACGAAAACGCACCAGAAAGACAAAATGGTCTGTAGGTGTGTAAAATACAGCGCCACAGGCGAAATTTTTGATATTTGGACAATAAATACTGCTAACAGGCCTGAAAACACTTAGGGAAGTATGAAAAACACATTTAGCCATGGTGCTAACCTGGAATGAATGCAGTTTCGACCAAAGCTGGGGGTGACCTGCTTGCTTCTCAATTTACAAACTTCAGTGTGGCTGAAAGCGTCAGCGAACCAGGGTACGATTTTTGTTAGTCAGCATTATTTGTTGCAAATGTGCTGGTAGCAAAGTACGTAGCGCTAGACACCAGAACTGGTTTGGACCCGGCACGAGTACATACACGTACCTATGTATTTATTTAACTGCCGTTTTTACATTTCGCACAATTGACAGAGCTGCTGCATGCATTGTGTCCAAGAAGTCGGACAATTTGCAATTTCGCAGCCACGCGGGATCACTGCGCTCCTTCCGTCTGTGGTGTCGACTTTTCCTGCTGCTGCTTCTCCTTTAGCCGAAGAATGTGAGGTCTCTCTTGGAGATAGAGGACGTGACCGGGAATCCAGGAGAGCAGCACCACTCCGCAGAGCGCGGCCAGCGCGTACCAAGCGGCCGGAGGGAAGCTCTGGACCGTCTTCTTGTAGATCTGCAGCAGCAGCTGCTGCTGCGTCAGCGCGTTGAGGAACGTGACCAGACCCAGCATGGCGAACACTTTTGCCTATCTGGAAGTGAAGAGACTGCCGTGACAGTGTCCGTCCGTCCGTCCGTCCGTCCGACAGTTTGGCATCAGCTCGTTCTTAGTAGGCGATAGGCGATTAACACGGGAAGGATGATCGCAAGACCTCATCTGGCGCGACCAGCTCGCTAATCATCTTGTAGTGCACGTCGTTGGCCATGGAAGTGATTGCGTCGAAGATGATTTTGTAGTAAATCTACAAACCGATGCAGACTCATAGCACGTAGCGGGCCTCCGTCTTACATACATACATACCCGATATTTTCACGCGCTGACAACATAAATGTATAACATACATGGGAAAACGAGTCGGTACGCGTTTCTAAGTATACGGTATGAGCTTCGCCGCTGCATGCCTGTGCGGTGCTTTGGGCGAGAGCGACCATGACGGCGGATCCGACGCTGCCGATGCCGCTGCAGAAGAGGATGGTGCTGTAGGAGAGGTGCAGCCAGCGGCGCAGCACCAACCCACCGATACTCTGGCCCACAATTTCTGCAAATTGCATTGTTTAGAATGGCGTGCGTGCGTGCGTGCGTGCGTGCGTGCGTGCGTGCGTGCGCGCAAAATTTAACAAACTTACGAACTGCACCGTTGACGAGAGAGTAGACTGCAAGGTTCGATGGCTGCCAATGAAACGGGCTGTTCAGTGTGTAGACGTATAACAGACCTGAAAGACCCACTCGGCTCGCGTGTCAGCATTTCGAAAAAGGTTTTTAACTGCGTCGCAGAAACGTTTAAAAACGCGCACACAGCACCTTCTTCTTGAATGCCTGCGGAGAAATTGACCGTCGCCTGTAGAATGAGCAGAAGCAACAGTATTCTCCTCCATCTGACGCGTCTCTTAAAGACGACTTTTAGAGACTGCCACTCCATGCTGGCCACCTGCCACACCCCTCGGGCGCAGGCATTCTCACTCGACTTCCTGCAAACATTTCGCTCGCTTACTTGCACCGTGGTCTATTTGTCGATGGTTGAGATGTGCAGCTGCTCAACACACTGATCAATACCCTGAAGCCCAACCTCCTTCTATGATGGGCCATTGCAATAGCCCTCTCATTTGGGCGCACCTTTCAATTTGTCCTTCATTAACGGGCCTCAGATTTGGCAACAGTGTCAGAGCCGAGAAAAATGCCGCCGTCGCCAGGCAAGTCGTAGTCAAAAAGCCGACTTGTGGGGCCATCTTCAGCGCACCATAATAACGCTCAATGACAAAGCCACTCAATACGTTGCCCAGAAGATTGCCAAAGCCTCGCATTTGCCCTAAACGTTTGTTGGATTAGCGTCCAAGGTCCAGTGGTAGTTGCACCGCTTTGGTAATCACATTGCACTCGACACTGGTGACACCGTGTGCTCAAGCAATCACCTACCGTTGACAAGAAACCTTGCGTAAAGCAGATGCTTGTCCTTCAACATATCGTCATTGATAAATGCAGTGATTTGAGACAGAACGATTATAAAGAGGCCAAGAAGTGGCCCAAACATGTAGTAGGGCCACACGCCCAGATTGAGCGAAAAGGACGAGAACAATTGGAGCATGAGATTCGAACAAGTGAGAAACATGGTGCCCATGACGATGAACACTTTGCGACCGAGGGCGTCAGCGTAAGCGCCTGAGGAGCGACAACGTTCGCCGAGACACGCACGCACGCACGCACGCACGCACGCACGCACGCACGCACGCACGCACGCACGCACGCACGCACGCACGCACGCACGCACGCACGCACGCACGCACGCACGCACGCACGCACGCACGCACGCACGCACGCACGCACGCACTCACGCACGCACGCACGCACGCACGCACGCACGCACGCACGCTTCTCCCGTTTCAGACGCACCCAGCAGCGGGCCTAGTCCAATCTGCACGAGCTGTCTGCCAGCCGAAGTCACCTGCACCAATCCCGAAACACGCTGCGCTACGAACACGTCTCTCTGGGTGGCGGACTGGTTAAAGACGGCCTCCATGTTCAGGTCCAACAGACGGGACTTCTGCATCGTCGGTTCAAAGACGACATAGATTTGGAAAGACGTGAGCACAAGCAGTGTCACCAACTCTACGTTCAGCTTTCGCTGGACCTGCAGCGTTGGCCGCTCAAATGCGATAGAAACGAATCGAATTTCTTCTACGGACCAGTCAGTATACGATGTATAGTATTGTTCCTGCTGAAATGTGAATCTAGTGGCTGTGCGCGTTTAAACAGGTCGACAGTTTTCAAATCTCGAGGTATGTACTTTTCCTAATCGTAGTTCCAGTATCTTCCACGTACATCTATCTACTCGCTCAAGTTCCTACCTGCCGAAATTACATTTAGATCTTAACATTTCTTAAATAGTAAACTAAAAATGACAACTAAAACAAAGCACTTTACTTTCAACCTTTTTCCAAGCAACGTACTTGAAGTAGCTTCTTGCCGTTTTGCAGCACGGAATCCATCATCACTTATTCTGAAGCACTCCACTGTTTCTCTTTGTTTCTGCTCTTCTTACTACCTAACCTACATACCTGTATCTGTATGCACTTTTCTCTCGTACTTATACCCGTATCTTGGCACTGCCGACGTCATTCCAAGGTCCGGCACTGAGCGGCGGAACTTTCACACTGTCAAGTGGAGGGAAGCGGGGGGGGGGGTGCGTTTGCTTCGCAAAAGCAAGCGCAGCTTTTCTAAGCCTGCAGAGCTAACAGTGCAGTGACGCCACAGCTCGAGTGAGTCGAGTGCCAGTTTGCCCAGTATTAGTAGGTTCGAGTCGTCACCGTCTAAGCAGACAAACAAACTATCGGTACATAGCGGACGCACAAGAAGCCGATTCTCTACCGCTAGTCCATCAATTCTCGGTTTTCCACCTTCATCAAGGCGCAGCGTAGTCAAAGTACACTTCTTGTCACTCTCCAACAAATACCTAGAGTCCATGGTCACGTGTAGCTGCAGGCGCTCTGTGTTTGCACGCAGAGCTTTTGTCTGTGTGTACTGCTGTGGCGTCGTTCAAAGCTTCGCCCGGACTCGTAAGCTGAACTTCGCTCTAAGCTCTAAGCATAGAAATTGTGATAGCAGTAAGTACAGCGACGGTGCAGCTAGAGTCAATAGACACGGAGTTTGGTAGGGCTGCGTACTTACGCACCTAGCAAGCTTGCATCTTGTAAGGGGAGAGGCTAATTATAGGGGGGGGGGCTTATTAACTGGAAGGGTCGATGTGTGGGAAGGTTTGTTGGCGAAAAGGCTGTTAGGCGGGTGTATAATTAATCCCCCCCCCCCTGCATGGGTTCACTGTCTTTTTGTGTGCACGTTTTGTGTGTTTCGGATTGCGTTGCGTTGCGAGTTTTTGGTTGCGAGAAAACGTTTTTCGATGTACATACAACACATACAAACAGACACACTGAAGAGACGATGCCCTACCCTGTAGCACCACAGAGACTGTAATATAAAAATAAAATAAATGAGCCTCAGCACATGTTTCCAATTTATGTCGAAGTTGTGTTGATGCCAGTCTGGGTGATCGTTTAACAGAGAGTTTAACGACACGGTGTGAAAAAAACTGCCTTGTCGGCACGCGTAGCGAGCAGGCGCCTGATTGACCTGGTGGCTACATCTCCTTGATCGTCGTCTGCGACGTCCGCCGTCCATCTCGTCCCACACGCGCCCCAGCTCGCGCCGCCGCAGCCGCGCCGTTCTTCGAGAAGCTGGCGAAGAAGTTGCCGACGCTGATTAGCAGTTCTCGCGTCGAGCGGATGTACTCGCGGATCTGAGAGCGATCCCACAGACCGAGGCTTCCACAAAACCCGGCCGACTGCCAATTGCCATGGTTAAGAATCTTGCTTGTTTGCGAAGTTTGCTGGCGGCGTCGCTTTACGGCATTCTG
Source organism: Paralinhomoeus sp. GSCO2_6 (assembly GCA_030248085.1). Taxonomy (NCBI): domain Eukaryota; kingdom Metazoa; phylum Nematoda; class Chromadorea; order Monhysterida; family Linhomoeidae; genus Paralinhomoeus; species Paralinhomoeus sp. GSCO2_6. The sequence continues at coordinate 8,900 of JASAMY010001700.1, forward strand.
TGCGGCGCGCACGTTCAAACTGTCACCTACGACCCCGTTGCATATTCGCACTATCGTTGCCGCCTCCAGCTCGCAGTTTCAACATCGACTAGCGCCTCTTTGCTCTGATGCTTGATTGCAGATTGGTCTGTTGCTTGATATCCGGCTCACCCCACAAACTTCTAAAACATACATGTACAAAAGCGGTACCATTGGATGCGCTTCAATGCGGTAAAGGCTGTGAAGCAGTGGCAAAACGGGCTCGAAGCATGACTAATTGTCGTTGTACTACGCGCGTTTTCGGTGAAGAGCTCGGGAATCAATAATCGATTTCCCGACAGCACTTGTCACTATGCTCATCAAGCTGAAACCTGTTCAATAAATGTTGCAATCAGCCTTCTGGGTATATATAGCAGACTTTGGTTCGCAAAAGATGCACTACTGTGCGGAAAAGTTAACTCCCATCCCTCCGGGGTTGGTGCAGCTGGTTTGGGGTTCCAGCACCTCAGCTCTCGGGCTGAGCACGTCCTCCCCTCCGCTTCGGCCTGTGAAAAGGTGCCCGGGGGAGACATCTTCGGATGGATTCCCTTGCCTGAGGTGGAGGGCAGAGGTGCTTCGGGCTGTCTCTGCAACTTTCGCACGGTGGTCACTGTTTTTTGCAAGTACCTACCCCAACCGATGTAGCGCTTTCGAGTGGGAAATGGCATACAGTGCGCTGCTTTTGCTGACTACGAAATTGACACCACGAACACAGCACAGGGCCGTGAACAATTAATTCTGGCTTGGGCGCGTCAGTAATGAGTAAGTAGCACATGGCCGTCGACTCGGCAAGGAGCAGGCGCAGTGTGCAGTGCTGCGCCATGTCAACGTCACGTGCTGCGTGTGCAGTACTGCTGAAGCACGACCTTCGCGCTGCTGGACAACAAGGTGCGCTGCTAGTGGAGGCAGGGTCAGCTGGAGAGAGAGAGAGATCTCTCTACAGGCAAGCCCAGCTGGATTGAGCTGAAATTTTGTGTGCAGCATGTCCATGTGCTTGCTATCTTGGTGTACGACGCAAACTGAACTTGCATACAGTATCCCCTGCTGTACACCATCATACAACACATTCAAACAGACACACCAAAGAGACGATGCCCTACCCTGTAGCACCACAGAGACTGTAATATAAAAATAAAATAAATGAGCCTCAGCACATGTTTCCAATTTATGTCGAAGTTGTGTTGATATAAAATGTATTTGAAACAGAGGTTTTTAAAACAGAGAGCACTTCTTTAGCATTCACGCAAATGCGTTGGTTAACGTGCATTGCCTTTGGTTGATCTGCATTCCAACACTTTGCAGTTTCATCGTTGCTGTTCTTCATTGTTTTACAACTGAGTAATCTCAGCATTATTTTATTTCATGAGACAAATTGATGTTGAACCACTCTGGAGCACTTTGCAAGCAGGAGTCTTGAGTTGAAGCGGCTAGTCTCCTTGAAAGAAAAACATGGAGTTCTTCACTTCTTTTGCCAAAGTGCAAATTTGTTGTTATTACTTTGTAGAACGAATGAGGGACAACACCCACTCGGCGGGTCAGTTGGTGACGCTGCGTACTCTTTTCGTACGCGGACAGCAATTGACGTGGTGCTTATCTGTTCAGTGGGACCAACCAAAACTGCCTCCCCGTTCCCTCCTGGCCATTGTTTGGGGCGCGCTTCCTAAAGTATATATAGATAGGTATGTATGCTGGGTGTACGTCACAATGCAAACATAGATATGTACATAAGGTTACATACCTGGGTACATTGTAAGTCTAGTTACAGTAGTGCCTCTGGTGGGTGTTGTATAGTACGTTCGATCGTGACTTGTGCCCCCGCTACAATATACACGTCGCATTCCCAAGCCGATTAGTTACTAGCAGGTGTTGACTTTACCGCAGCTCGCCTATCACTGTTGTTGGCCGCAGCTCGCCTATCACTGTTGTTGGCGGGATTGCTCGTTCAAACCAACCAAAGTTGGCTTGTGTGCCTCGGTGACTAGAGCGCAAATACAAGACTACTCCGGCGGGGTTTACTCGTCGTCACAGAGGGCCAGTTCCGTTTGCGGCCTTATAAACGCGAGGCAAACAACTGCCGGACCGGAAAAGTCAAAAGCACAATTGGAGGCAGCCCAAACTTGGCGAGTAGAACCAATACAAACGTACCTGTACTTACTCGATGGGAAAGAAGGAAAATGAACTACCTACTGGAGAATGGGAAGAAGTTGCTACAGGTATACCATGAATGCTTCAATAGTGCCCCGAGGCGCTGCACACTATGATCCCCGTCTATACTCGGCGACTATTAGAGGAGTTACGGTAGATCGGCAATTTACGGATTGTACGAGGTGTCAATTTCTGCGAATAAATGCACAGTCAGTCAGTCACCATTGCACCAGTGTAACAGTGATGGAATATCGCCAAGTGACGAGTATTACCAGACTCTCACACCCTTCGTCACACTGCACACAGATTCACTAAAGCCCCAATTCACAGAGAGCTCTAGATACCTATGCGTTAATTCATGGATATTTGATTAAGGAAAATTTTGCAGGTGGCTGCAAAAAAAAAGAGAATATGTGACGCTCCTTTAGGTCCAGTTTGAAAAAACGTGGTATTAAAACGTATATATTATTAACGTGGTAGCCACTTCAGCAGATGATCAACTCCAGTTTGGACAAACCGTGTATAATCGAACCAAACGCAGCAACACGTCACATATTCGGCGTTTGTTGTGCTCGCTTTACTCGCTCGCTTGGATCACTGGAAAGGCAGTCCAGGCTGCATCAGGACCGAGGCCTTTCATTCCTTGGACTCAGAGACGAGAGCGGGCCTTGTCCTTGCCGCCCACAGATGGCAGTCCCGTCCATAGGCACAGGCTAACAGAAGCGGAACAAAGATGGACGAGAATCGAAGTTGAATGTAGGGTATGTACTGGTACTTAAGATTGTGAAATGATGCTACATATCACTTACTTACTGTAAGAGCAAGCCACATTAAACTTTGGAACGGGCAGGGCAGCGAAGTTATCTATGCAGTATCTTTGGCTGTGTGCCCTGTCCATCCATGTAATGCCTATGAATGGCAGCACATCGTCAGTCAGCGAGATGAACGAGTTGTGAGGTTGGATTGATAGTGGTGGTGTTGTGGTTGTGTGCGATGGCTCACACAACAAACGCCGAATATGTGACGTGTTGCTGCGTTTGGTTCGATTATACACGGTTTGTCCAAACTGGAGTTGATCATCTGCTGAAGTGGCTACCACGTTAATAATATATACGTTTTAATACCACGTTTTTTCAAACTGGACCTAAAGGAGCGTCACATATTCTCTTTTTTTTGCAGCCACCTGCAAAATTTTCCTTAATACAGTGTTTTTTCGTAAAATAAAGATTAATCGAAAACTCACGCACGCACACACATACAAATCCACAGCAGCAGACCAGCACGGACGCATGCTCTGTGTTGCACCATAAAGCTTATGAAAAACGTGTACCACTGTACACGTTGTGCGTGCGCGCGCGCGCGCGCGCGCGTGCGTGCGTGCGTGCGGGCGGGCGGGCGGGCGCGGGTGCGTGCGAGTGTGCAGCTGTGTCATTTTCGTACATTAGGGGCTGTAACGAGCATCCGTCCCTAAATATCAAAAATTTGCCAAAATTTTGGTAGAAAAACCTAGAAAAGAGACAGAGAATGTGGGATGGACTGTAGACGCTGCAGCAAAGAACCGTTGATGGGTTTCCCAAGATGACACGTGCAAAAGCGTCACAGGCGTCACTGCTGGGAGTCGAACCAGCGACCTCTCGATCAGTAGTCTGATGACTTTACAAAACGCGCCAAAAATATTGCAACGTAAACTGTACCTCACGAGTCACGATGTATTGCACCTAGAAATAATCCCACAGGGTATTTCATTTTTTTGGGTCGTAGATGCATGCGAAGTTTCGTTTCGATTGATACAGGTGCGAGCGAGCGGAGAGCCAAAAGGTTTGCAGCACCTAATTTTTCGTAACATCTCCAAAATTGTCTCGGTAATGCGCGAGAGTATAGAAACGTGTTATGACTCAATCGATTCCCACTTTGATTGTTGTTCTTTTGAGCTATCACGTGCCAGAATTCGTCCAGGAAAGCAAAAGTAATGCACGATCACAGCTTCAAATGTTGCCCAAAATGGTGGTGTGCCAAGAGGGTCGAACTGTGAAACATATAGATCGGAGCGCTCTCATTTGTCGAAAGTGACCTATTCCAGGTCTAGACGAGTAACTTTCATCATTACAGCACAGCTCTGTGACCAACGGTTGCAGCGTCTATAGCTAACAAACTTTTGGGACAAAACACTCAAAAAATGGCCTTTCGAAGAGGGCCGACCGATACATGGGCATCGGAGCGCTGCCATTTGTCGAAAGGGACCTATTCCAGGTCCGGCCGATTAACTTTTGTCATTACAGCACAGCTCTGCCACGAACGGTTGAAGCGCCTATAGCTAACAAAGTTTTTTTGAGCGAAATTTCCAAAACTTTGGTTGCCAATATCTCAATATCTAGTGAGAATTTCAAATGTCATGCAAGCGTCCCAGACTCGCCTCGTAAAACTGTTCACGGAAATCAAAAAACATTTGGGTGTTTACTCGGCTTTTTTTCGAGTTTTACTCTTGTCGGATTTTGGCCAAAAATAAACGACTATGTCCCAAAAAAAGACCAAATCGGCCATAACTCTAGATCCGTAGCACCTAGACAAATTTACCTTGGGGGCACAAAATTGCGATCCTATACCACGTGTTCACGCCAAGTTTCGTCAAAATCGACAGCAGCGTTCCAGAGCGGCGACCCAAAAAGTGTGTGCAGAACAGGAAAAAAAAAAAACACCACTTTTTCGGAACATTTTCGGACATTTCGTCTTAATGCGCTCGAGTACCGAAACGCGGGATGGCTTATTCGATTCCGGTCTAGAAGGCGGTTCTTTTGAGCTATCGTTCGTCACAATCGGTTCAGGCAATCAAGAGTTATAAGCGACTGAAAATTCAAAGAACCGCATTGAAGAAGTTGTCACATATTTGATACGGCAGTGTAATTGGGAACGGTCTCCCAGGCTCTGCACCAAATGGTCCCCCCCCACCCCGAGCCCTCAGATGTTTCCATCTGTGTTTCCATACAGACGAGGTACAAATGAGGTTTTCTGTCCACGTTATTCTCAGATTTCCCAGTTGTCCACACAACACCTCTGCGAGCCCACTCATAGATTGTTTGCAGTGTTAGAATTGCATTGCAGGTGCAGCGTAAGCTGAACATCGAGCTGCTGACGCTGCTGGCGATGATCTCCTTCCAGGTGTTCATCGTCTTCGACCCGACGCTGCTGAAGACGCGTCTGCTGGACCTGAACAGGGAGACGGTGTTCAACCAGACCCCGGATCAGAAGGACGTGTTCGTGGCGCAGCAGGTCTCGGGACTCGTCATGTTCACCTCCATCGGCAGATATATCATCCAGATTGGACTGGGACCCCTGCTCGGTGTGTCGCTTGCTGGCCCTCGGCTGTGGACGTGATTGAGCGAACGAGCGAACAACAGGCCAATACAGGGAACTTAAACTGCTTCTGTGGATTTCAACTGTGTCTTCCTCGTGCTCAGCCATTCCGAAACCTTTGTCGTTTGTCTATGCCAACATAGAAACGAAATCAGACCCCAAATCCTCGGTCTCCCTCCATGTTTTGAACACAACCCATGTTCTTCTCTACTGGTGCCGATTACAACCCTACATATTAATAGAGCCGTGAACCTCGAGTTGCAGCTTAGAAATTCCGCTCAAAAAATGTAAAGTTTCACGTCGACTCCGCAACAAGGCTCATCGTTCTCCCATTTAATACCTATATCGGCATTGTCTAACAGTGAATGGTTTACGACTCTGTGAAGGAAGCAAGGCAACCAAAAACTGAACCTGAACTAGAAGTGCGTTGCAGGCGCCTATGCGGACGTGGTGGGCAGGAAGGGCTTCATCGTGTGCGGGACCATGCTGCTGACCGTGTCCTTTCTCATGAAGCTGCTCTTCTCCTCGTTCTCGCTGAACCTGGGCGTCTGGCCGTACCTGGTGTCGGGTCCCCTGTTCGGACTCTTCATCATCGTGCTGCCCCAGACGACGGCCTTCATCAGCGACGACATGCTCGCTCAGAAGCATCTGCTCTACTTGCGGTTCCTCATCAACGGTTCGTGCTGGCGTCTGTTTAGCCACATACATGTATGTACGACGTCCCTTATGGGGCAGGACTGCCTCAGCAGTACAACTTGACTACACATACCGTGTCACCAGCAGGGACCCCAACCCCAACTATAGTGCCCACTCAAATAGTGCACCCCGTGTACAGTCCACAGCTCTCTTATAGTGCCCAGTACGCAGATACCGTACTGCTCTTCACCAATCGCACCCGCACCTATCAGAAGTTCAAAAGAATAGCTCCCTGAGGGCACTACCATTGGACGGTTTACGACATGCACCATGATATGCCTTTCAAAATGCTCTAAAGTACAACTCGATCAACTCCACTCCGCACGCCGCACACTAGCGATGGGCAAAATGTCCCTGTCGTTCAGGACAGATGCGTACGTTCGGCTATCTGCTGGGCAACATCCTGGCCGGTTTCGTGATCGCGCGCTATTACGGTCCGTCGCAGATGGGCCCTCAGATGGCCTTCTTGACGACCATCGCGTTCTCCTTTGCCGCCTTCTTCGTCGCTGTGCTGCTGCTGCCCAACCTGGCGCCCGTTCACAAACACGACGACAGGTGCCAACGCGACTGTCGGTCCTGTCTGTCTGAGTGTTGTTTTGCCCCGTCCGTGCTTCTTCCATGCAGAGGGTTGTTGTTGTTGTTGTTGTTTTTGTGATTAAGGGCAACGCTAGGAGGCCGTCGGTGGCTCATGTAGTATACGTCTTCCAGTCTAGAGCCGCAGAATTAGCGAAAGACATTCGGAAGAACGCCATCTGTAATCTAGGGCAGTGACAGCAGTATAAATCCATCAGAAAAGGAAGTCCTCGATCTAGCGGATCCATCAAGAATCGAACCCAGAACAGTCCGCGCAAGAGGCCTATTCTCTACCACTAGCCCATACGCTGTCATTTAGAGGGGGTTTATTAGAGGGTTTGCGAGGTATTACGTACGCACGGGCATATTTACGCAGACGGCGGCTCTTTCTACAGCAATTTCAGCGTGGACAAGCAAAACACGCAGAAGAATGCCTGCGTCCGAAGCGTGTGTCAGGTGGCGCGCATGGAGTGGCAAGCGCTGAAAGTCGTTTTCAAGACACGACCCAGATGGCGCAGAATTCTGCTGCTTTTGCTCATTCTTCAGGCGACGGTCAACTTCTCGGCGGGCATTCAGGAAGAAGGTGTGCCGCTACTTCCTATACAGTACCGTACTTTTGTTGGCTATTTCTTTCGCAGCGCTCCCTTGGGACAAAACACCATCGAAAGCGAACATACTGTAGCATTGATTGATGGTAGGGGACGTATGAAATCGAGGCTTTGACCTACAGAATGTGTAGCCTGGCCGTTTTGTGTACTGTATGGTGATCCAAAAGCAAGAGCAGCCCTCTTTTAGAAAAACAGAAAATAATGGCAACATTTTTGGGGAAATCTGAATACCCGAGGAGATGCCCTATGTATTTTTAGGCCTGCTGAATATCTACACACTGAACAGGCCGTTCGAATGGCGTCCCAAAGACCTCGCCATCTATTCCCTCATCAACAATGGAGTCCGTAAGTTCGCACGCACGCACGCACGCTCGCTCGCACGCACGCACGCACTCACGCACGCACGCACGCACGCACGCACGCACGCACGCACGCACGCACGCACGCACGGACGCACGCACGCCATTCGAAACAATGCAATTTCAGAAATCGTGGGCCAGAGTATCGGGGGCTTGGTGCTGCGCCGCTGGCTGCACCTCTCCTACAGCACCATCCTCTTCTGCAGCGGCATCGGCAGCGTCGGATCCGCCGTCATGGTCGCCCTGGCTCAGAGCACCGCTCAGGTACAGTAGTACTTGCTACAATTTATTCTCCGGTCACCACAGACCCGTTCGTTTGCACATGTGCACTTCCACGTGCAACCGCTTGTTTGTAGATCTACTACAAGATCGTTTTCGACGCGATCACGTCCATGGCCAACGACGTGCACTTCAAGATGATTAGCGAACTGGTCGCACCGGATGAGGCTGGTATTGGCTGGACTCTGTAGACTGCACAGACTCATACACGCGTCACATGACAGAGAGACAGACTGACATGAGCACGGACGTGACGGACGGACGGACGGACGGACGGACGGGCGCAACTCTGCGCAGCAAGTCATTCTTCCCATTCAGACGGGCAAGGTGTTCGCCATTCTGGGTCTGGCGACTTTTCTGAACGCCGCCACGCAGCAGCAGCTGCTGCTCTTCCTCTACAAGGAGACGGTGCAGAGCTTCCCCCCGGCCGCCTGGTACGCGCTGGCCGCACTCTGCGGCGTCGTGCTGCTGCTGTGGTTGCCCGGTCACTGCCTCTACCTCAACGAGAGGCCGCACATACTCGGGGAGAAGCGGCAAAATGGAGCACAGAAGAATGATGTGAAAACGGAAGTGAAGAGTTGAGCTGCTGGTCGATAGTGGCAAATCATGTCCGGTCAACATTGCACGATGTTTGTGCACCACACGTAAAAGCCGACAGGCGGAGAGATTCGGGATTGATAGCTTTGCATTTTATTGTACATAAAATAGGTATTGTCAAAAGCATGTTGTGATCACGTTTTCTGCAAAAGAAACCAGTTCCGCCTAACGCTCTCAAGACGAATAAAGAAACCGATGAACGGATTCCAATCCAAAACAGGTCCACGATTACGCAATGGTACCGTCTAGTAGATTCAAAAGCGCGCAGTACCGTACATGTCGGTTCAAAATGCGCAAACGGTCGCCTGTGCTCGGAGCTCTGCTTGTGTCCTTGCCGGCGTTAACTAAAACACACGACCACCACGACCACCACGACCACCACGACCAAAATGCCAGAAACGGTAAACGCGCATTTTTAAACGCACGCTGAAAGGAGATTTTGGCGTTTTATCCTTTTCAGTTATTGTGCGGCTTTTGTCTCGAGAATGTCGGAAGGGAATGAAGTAAACGCCGCGAATGATGAAAACTCTCTGCTCCGTAGCCCTCCAGCGAAGCGGCTGGATGCTCGCCGCGCGGACGGAGTGCGCGGCGTTGTGTTTGGCAAGTTTTTGACAACCTGGTCGGAAGTTGGCAAGACTCTGTATCAGGCTACGGTTGGCAGTGGAGAAGACGTTAGTCAGAAGCCGCTCCGGAGACTACCAGGGCCTATTCTTGCTACGCTTTGTAAACACTGTAAAGTGCAAATTGGTCGGTATCGGAACGCTTGAATAGGCTCCAGATGGCGTATGGGAGGCCAGCTATCTTTTGAACATGGATAGAACATAGGGCCGCATCTCGTGTAACGACGTCGCCCCGTTCGACTTGATTGTCGTCCACAAAGAGCGACATCCCTACAAGACGCCCGATGGTCAGCAGCATTGGACGAAGGCCAAGGAGGACTGCGCCCTTCACTTGCGCTACAGGTTGCTTTGGGCATTTTTGTCATACCGGCTAATGAAACAAATGAGGCGATTTACAAATGTAATCAGAAAAACAAAGTGAGATACGAGGGAAATCGTGTCATCATTTAGTTGCATCGTGAGGCGCTATGCACCGTGCTTTGGGCGCAAGATGATGCGGTTCTCGGACGCTGCCAGTGCCTTGACTCGAGAGAAACACCGCCTTCACTTTAAATCTCAGTTTGGAATCTAGCAATTGTTGCAATTTGCTTAGGCTGGACTGGAATCTCGTTGAGTGAATCTCGTTTGTTGCCCCCATTAACGGAGTCTCGTTTGTCGCGTGATGCTTTCCGATGATGTTGGTGACTGGTGATGATGGTTGTGAGGAGCAGTCGACAAGAAGCCAATGCAGACGCGCGTGCGCCTGTAAATTCAGGGTATGTAGACACCCCTGTAAATTCAATAGACACTGATTCAGTGTCTACATACGCGTGGGACACGCGGTCCTCCCCTCCCTACCATATTGCGAGTTGCAATACCCCTCCCCTCCTCAATAAAAATGAAATTGACGCGCTCCACTCGATCTATTAGTAAATTTTGCAGTAGGTAAGCCAGTAATAATGCATTTAACGGTGCCTACATAGTCTGTGCCACACAAGAAACAGCACTTTATCGAGAAACAAATTAAACTGCGCCATTATAATTTAAAAAAAGTTAAACAACAGCACTACAGTATGAAACAATTATAAATACGCAGTGGTCGTGGTGGTCGTGGTGGTCGTGGTGGTCGTGTGTTTTAGTTAACGCCTCCTTGCCACGAGTGTATCAGTTTCCGATGGTACACATTTATATTAATTTTAATTAAATTGTTCAACAAAATGGACGTAAAACAACAGCAGAAAAAACTGGTGGAGAGCCTGCTGGTTGACCTGAGAAGCTTATCCACGGAAGCGAAGAAAAAGCACACTCACGTTAAAGACGTTGGTATTTTTCGTTTTATTTTCACTCTAAATAAGTAATTGTGGTGTAATCAGTGAAATAAAATACGCCGAATCGGATCGGACTATATTGCATTGCATCCATTGTAGTCTAATAAATTTGTGAGTATGTGAGATGTGAGCACATGCAAATGCGTTTGGTGTCATTACATAACATATTTTGTCCACAGTTGTCAAGTCGTGCGTTTCTAATTAGCAATTCTAATTTACCTCTGACTTTTCTATAAAATATTACCCGTTTAATGCAGGCGAAATATTATTGTATTTAATTGCAGGCCGCCGAAGCTTGTGTGGTGAAGCTGCGTACGATAGCGACTTCGGCAAAGCATTCTGAGCTGAAGCAGCGGCTAAAGCAAGCTTCCAACGAGCTAATACATCCACTGCTGCTCGGCTGCGCTACAAAGCAGCCCAAATTGGTGCAGATTTCCCTAGTGGCCGTGCAAAGACTCGTCTCGGAAAAAGTTCTGGAATATGTACGTGAGTTTTGGGTTTAGATGGAAAATCGAAAAATTTCATGTACTATGTGGTGTTTTGTATCTGTATACCTTGATGCAATTATTTCAAGGCCCTTGTTGGTAATTTGTGCACGATCCAATTACTAAACGGTTCTCTGCCTTTAGTCTCTCCTAAATTTTGTGGTGCTTTTTTTACCAAAAAGAAAATTGATTTTCAGTCGTCGGCGAGCGTGGTGGTGAACGAACTGTGGGGTCTGGTGGACGCGGAGGTGGAGGAGCTGAAAGTGCTGCAGACTCTGACACTGCTCGTCGGCTGCGACACCGTCGTCATTGGCAAGAGTCTAGCTAAGGTGTCCTTGTCTGCGTGTGCGTCGTCTATACGTGGGTGTGTGTGTGTGTGTGTGTGTACGCGCGCGTGTGAAGGAGTGTCAAAGCACACACACCATTGGCACGCACGCACGCACCGGCACGCACGCACGCACCTTCACGCACGCACCGGCACGCACGCACGCACCGGCACGCACGCACGCACCGTCACGCACGCACCCGCACGCACGCACGCACCGGCACGCACGCACGCACCGGCACGCACGCACGCACCGGCACGCACGCACGCACGCACGCACGCACGCACGCACGCACGCACGCACGCACCGGCACGCATGCACGCACGCACCGGCACGCACGCACGCAGAGCACAGCCCTACGCTGTTATGCATTTATGCACGGACAAACAGACACTCTGCACGGACGCACATTCTTTCAAGTCACTCTTTCCAGTGTCTCGTCCTGTGTTTCCGTCTGAACTTTGCCAAGGACGCTACCGTAATCAATGCGGCCTCCGCCTCCGTTCGCCAACTGGTGGGCCAGGTCTTTGAGAGAGTCGCCAATTGCGACGGTGATTTGGATCGGTCGGATCTGGCCGGCGATCTTATGGTGCAAGAGAATCTCACCGATGAAGAGACAGACGCGTATCTACTCTTCAAGGTTCGAATGGGACGATGCTTGTTTGAAAGAAATTAAGCGCAATTAATTAGAATTTATGAGTAGAGGATCGGGTGGCAATGAGTCTCATCACTGTTTGAATATTGCGAGTAAAAAATCTGAATGACCCAACAGTCAACCGTTGACTTGAGACGGCTATAAACGAACGGTGAAACATTTACGATGATTCTCGTTCAATGTTCCTTTCCTATTATCATTTTTGTTGTTGTTGTTTGTTCCTACTACTGTAGTTTTTAATTCCTTTTAATCCTTTTAATTTAGGATTTGTGTTTTCTGGTGAATGCAGAACCGCCGCATTGGCTTGTGGGCATCACGGAGATGACGCGAACGCTGGGCTTGGAACTTTTGGAGTCGACACTCAGTCGACATTCGGATATCTTCTTAAAGGTTTTTTGTTAATTATATACTTTTTTTGTGGTTGTTATGTAACTCCCCCAGTCGAAAGTCAACGCCCCCGCCTTCTTTTTGTATAACATAATATATGTACTTTACGCCCCCCCCCCCTTCCCCCCCCCCCCCTTAGTCGCCCTGACCCAGTAGCATGCAATGCACGCAGTTTTGTATTGCAAACAGAAAAAAAATTGAATAAGAAGGAGCTAGCAATTAATTCAGAGAGCGCAGTTTGGCGACCTGCTAAAGGAGCACGTCTGCCCTCTACTCATCAAGCTCTTCTCGCCCAATCTGAAAATGATTCAGGTGAGGGGAAGAATATATTAGTGACGTCGCATGTCTCACAAAACAGCACCAGCATCGGAGTGACGCGTATGTATAGGTCACGTACAGGGTTGCATAAAAAAATTCAAGTTTTTTTTTTAAATTAAAAAAAATTAATTTTTTTTTTTTTAAATTGACTTAGGAGCCGCCATTTGTGCCAAATACCTGTACTATAAGATACTTGGAGTACATCCGACGTACTACAGCGTTTCCAACCAACCCATCTAAAACGATGCAACGTGTAAACGTGTACATGAACTCGTGAACATGCCGTCATCTAAACGTCATAAACGCGCATTGCCCTCAGTATTATAGGCCGCGTGAAACCATCCTTCCGCTCCTGTCGAAACGTAACGCGCCTGCATTTTGCATTTTCTGACACAAATACATTTTAGATTTAAATTCAATTCGTAAAGTTCGGCGAATTCAGGTCTCGAGTCAGCATCCTAGCTCGAGCGTGGCTGAGAAGCATCTGCTGACAGCTAGCAGCGGCAGCAGTTCTTCCGATGATCGATCGGCCAATCAGATCGATAAACCATATTTTCCCATCTCCATGCGTCTGCTGCGAATCGCCACTGTGCTCATGACAAAATTCTACCGTATTTTGGTGCGTTTTTCTCAGTTTGTAGAATTTTTTGGAAGGGGGAGATAAATGGGCTCATAAAAATGAGAATAAAATCAAAAAAAAACTAAATAGCTAGCTGCGCATTCGGATATTACTGTCACTTTTGCGAGGAAAATTCCCTCTAGGTTCCTAAATGGAATGACAGTTGTGTACAGTTGTATTTATCCGGTTAATTAATTACTGGCCCATTTAGACGACGGAATGCGAAATCTTCTTGTCGCTCGTGCTGAAGTTCTTGCAAGGCGACAAGCTGATGTGGCAGAAGGGTTTGGCGCTGGAAGTTATCGGGCAGATTGTCAACAAGCCTGACCTTCTATGGTAAGGGTTGAGCGCGCGCGCGCACGCACGCACGCACGCAGTTCAGCTTCCTCTGCGAGCACTACGACTCGAAAGCCCACTCGGCGGCACGGCTAATGGAAAGCCTCGTTGATGGCATGGCCGCCTTCGTGCGTCTCTCCTTCAGCGCCGCCGATACGGGTACGGCAACCCTGGCTCATGAACTGGCTTGGCCGATTAAATTGTTTTGATTTGTAAAATCCCCTGAAACGTAAAAATATTTACTAAATAAAGAATGAAAACAAGTGTCTGTGAAACCTCAACGCCCGCCGCCAGTAGTGTATTGGCGCGTAGAACTTGGTAGTAGTGACGTGCAGTTCGACCCCCTCAGTTTATATGTCGCCCTTGAAACATTGATTTGTGACTTTGTATTTTTTCGGACGACACATCTACAAACCGAGAACAAAGAAGCTGGAGGGGCCTACTTTTGGGTCCACCTACCCCCTCCCCACCAAGGGTCATTTACCCCCCCCCCCCCCCCCCACACGGCCAAGTGTGTTTGCTTGGGACCGCTTTTGAGGTAGTTATGATTTTCGTTTTTTTTATAGTTTTGTGTATTTCTCGTCTTCTCAGTGTCTTCAAACGGCGCCAGCGCCTCCGACGACGTGACGGGACAGCAAAGTCAGCCGGGAGGGGGAGACCCCGCCGCCGCCAGTTTCTTCTATCGCGGCGTGCGACTGCCGCTGGCATTCGTCTCATTTCAAGGAGGCTCCAAGACATTCCTGCCAGTTTCTCTCTATTCTCTGTTGTAATTAGGCCCCCTCCCCCCCCCCCCGCATCCGATCGCCAATCGGCAACGCAGGCGTTTTTAGAAAGCGATATAAGTGAAAACGAAAAAAATTACATTTTGTTTTAAGATATTTATTGGGAAAATAGCAAGGTGTAAGTGATCGGCCATCGCCCCGCTCCGTCCAGAGCTGGGTGTTTGCCATACCTGTAACTGCGGGGGGGGGGGGGGGGGGTTGGGGCCCCGCCCATTTTTCAACCACCCCCCCCCCCAACCCCCCCTCCACCCCCCCCCCCCAGAATTTTCCCAAGGGATTTTCACTCGGTCTAAAACGATAAAAGTGAATAAATGTTGGTGTATTTCAGCGCTTTTTAGTGTTGTATGACCATAAAACAGCTAAATAACCCTGTTTGGATCCTATTTATACTCATTTTTGACAAAAAAGTACCAGTATAACTAAAAAAATGGCCGCTACCCCCCACTTTTTGCTCCAGACACCCCCCCCCCCCCCGCCCGCAGAATTCGGCCATTTACTCCCCCCCCCCACTCTTCCAGCCCCGCATACACGTATGGTGTTTGCCGGGCCTAGTAATTCGCAGAACTGTTGTACCTAACCGCCGTGTGTTGCCTTATATGCTCGTTGCAACATTCCTTTCCAGTATAATGATTTCTCTGCTTGGCATAAATAATTGTCTATTAAAAAAATTATTCAAATTAGTGTTTAATTTCAGAGTTGAGCTGTTGGACAAACACGACGCGCCACCACTACCCGACGGCTATTGTCTGTCGCTGGCGTACAACGCACTGAACGAACTGCAACGCAGCATTTCACATGGCGAGATTTTATTTTCTTTTCTTTTAGTAGGTGTATTATTGTGTTAAAATCGCTATTATACGACTGTCGTGGAACCAAATCTCCGAATTTCAACTTTACGTCGCGTTCTTGCAAAAATAATATTTTCTTGTTGAAATGTGAAAGATGCGAATTTGAAGCTGTGTTATGTGTCAATTGAAAATTCAATTCAATAAAATCACAAAATTGCATACCATTTCGTTGCTATATTGTGGCCACGTGACAACAAAAGACCTCGATAGGGACTTTTGCTTGCGTGGCGTTGTCTTCATTCCAACAGATTAAAAATCGCACAACTGTTTCAAAATTTCCTGCACTCTATTAAAAAGAAACTAAATAAAAATTCAGCCGTTTTGGTTGGCGGTTCGACCACATGCCGCCTGCAGTTGTACCGGTCGGCCCATAGGGGCCTGCTGACCGCCGTCTGTCAGCTAGCGGAAGCTTCCACCGATGACACGGTGTCGGAAAGCCTGCTAACGACGTTAGCTGCGAGCTTGCACTGCGCCTGTCGGCTTCAAGAGAGCAAGGCGAAAGAAGCTTGCCTGACGGCGCTCTGCAAACTGGCCCTGCCCGACCTCTATCTGGCCAGAAGGATACTCACGCAGAACAGGGACCTGGGAGGGGGTGCGTGCGTGCGTGCGTGCGTACGTTAGTGAGTGCGTGCGTGCATGTCGGTGCGTGCGTGCGTTACAGTGCGTGCGTGCGTGCGTGCGTGCGTGCGTGCGTACGTGCATGTCGGTGCGTGCGTGCGTCACAGTGCGTGCGTGCGTGCGTGCCTGTGCGTGCGCTCTCCATCCAAACCAGCAAGGGACAGAAAGAAAGTGCGTTCATGTGTAGACGCGGCGAGCCAACAACAGTCGCAACAGCAGCAGGGCAGGTCCCATAGCGGCAGCGACGCGCAAACGAATGTAGTTGCCGTCGGCACTCCTTGTCCCACACCTAGCATGGGCACCGGACCCCAGCAAACCGTGGTGGTACGTTGTCGAAATTTAGCGTCCCTGGGTCATGTGCTGTTGTTTGATTAGGGCCACAGCCACTGGCGGATCTAGGATTTGCTGACAGAGGGGGGGAGAAGGTCAATTTTTTCACAGCACAAACTACACTACTACGGAATTCTAGGAGGCCGTCAATGGCCCATATAGCATAACCTTCTCCATGACGCCTTCCAGTCTAGAGCCGCATAATAGCCAAAGACAGTCGGAAGAACGCCATCTGTAATCTAGGGCAGCGACAGCACGAGAAATTCCATGGATAGGGAAAGACTCGTTTTTTAGTGGATCCATTGAGAATCGAACCCAGGACCGTGCGCGCTAGAGGCCGATTCTCTACCACTACGCCATCCGCTGCCCGGCTCATGTGCGGACGGACGGATACGCACGCACGAACAGCTGCGTTCAGCTCACCTCCAAGAATATCCAGGCGTTCAAGTGTATAATCGGAGTCGCGCAGACGGACGGCGGCTCCCTAGACGAGTCCTGGCACCTTTTACTCACCACCATTCAGGTGGGTCACCGATTGCGTTGCTTGCTTCGCCTCGCTTGCTCCTCTCTGTTCCTTGTTAACAAATCGAGTTTTTATGAAGATTTGATGAGACAGTGAACATTGGTTGAAATGTCAGACAGATAGATCCAACGGCTACACTATTCGTGAAGTGCCAATGTGCCGTTGAAGTACCTTTCTTGGAACATTTCCATATTTTCGTTTCCTTCCTTTCTGTGTGTACTATGTAGTTTCTCTGTTTTCCACAATCAATTCTCACGCTTATTATTCCTTTTAATTCCCAGCACATGACCTGGATTCTTGGTCTGAAACCGGCCAAGAACGGCGGTTTCCGACCGATTTCCGATCAGAACCATCAGCACGACAATCCGAGCCTGAGCCATCAAACAGGTCTGACGAGGCAGCAAACCAGTGTGCTTACAACTGCAGTCATGGCTGACGTCACCGTTATCGCGACCTCGCTCAATCGGCTCTTCGAGGCGACCAGGTATGGACCCTGGGGCGCTATTGGAGTAATTTGCGAATTTTGTCTGCCTCTCTCTAATAAGTTCCATCGATAGTGAGAAAATCTGAGATGAGATATCGTCGGAGAGAAATAAACGTGTTCGTTACGTTTATTGTTTTTTTTCCCTTTTTGTTGTAGCTCGTAAATCTTTTGTTTGTTGATCAACTAACGGATGGTCGCACATTTATATATAGCTCCCACGAAACATCTTTTGTTGATTATAGGTTGTCTGTTCTTCAGTGAATTTGACCTTTCGCTTCTTTAATGTCTACTTAAATGTGTGTCTCTTTAGATCTAAGTTGTGGAGGTTGGAAAACTTTAGAAAACGGATATTAGGCCGGGGTGCGTGCATGCGTACGCTATTCAATTTGCCATATTTCTCCAATAAATCTATGCGACTCAAGCTTGGCTTCTGTCTGTGGAAGGTTGGGGAATCGGAAATGGCTTGCGCGCGTGTGAGTGTGTGCGTGTACGCCTACGAATTTCCTCAATTTGCCCATTAAATGGCAGCGCGCTCAACGACGTCCAGCTGCACCAAGTGCTGTCCTCTCTCAGCAAATTGGTGGACGAGTGTCGCCAGGTGGCGGTCACACTGCGCAGGGAGCCTTGCTATTTCGGTGTGGCCAAACTGCTGCAAACTGGTTTGGCCAATCTGCACCGACTGGAGGTGCACTGGAAACCGGTCACGGCGCTGCTTGTCGAGGCGGGCTGCGTGGAATGTTTCATTGGTTGAATGTTTTTTTAATGGAATTGTTTATGGATTGGTGGTTAATGAATGCGTGCTATTTATGACGTTGTTAGTAGTAAAGTACACATGACAGCAGAATGGTTTGATGTATATTTGGAAATTTCACTTTTGTCGTTGAACGCGCGCCGTCGTGAGATGCGATTATTTTTCTGTTACTATGCCGCATTTTAATACATTTGGTGCTATTTCCAGATTTGCCTCGAGCCGCATTTGGGCTTGCGCCAGTGGGGCGCTGCGGCCGTGACGGCCTTGGTGAACGCTGCGATGGCTCGCGTCTGCGCAGCCGATCCACCCTCCGTGGGTTTAATTAATCAATTAATTAATTTTTGTTTTGACACACTCGCACCGGCACGGGCATGCACCCACCGGAACTGCACCGGCACGCACGCAGGCACGGGCACGCACGCACGCACCGGCACGCACGTAGGCACAGGCGCGCACGAACTGCACCTACACGCACGCACCGGCACCTTCGTCTCGTTCAGCCCTCTCAGCAGCAGCTCTGCGTGGGCCCCTTGTCGCGTCTGGGCGAGGCGTCCGGGGGTGGCGGAGGCGGCGAGGGAGTTGGCGTTGGCGGCGACGCGTCGGAGGCGGCGGTGCTGCAGCCGCAGATCGAGTGCCTCCTCGCGGTGGTGCACGCGCACGGCCAGAAACTGGCGCGCGACGTCTGGCCCTACCTCCTCCAGATCGTCGGCGGAGTGGTCGTCGACAAGGCGGCCACGAGGTCGGGGTGGTTGGGAGAGACGTGAATTGGAAGGAGGTTACGTTCGATGGCAGCCAGCAAGAGATACCCCCCTCGCGAATTTCGCGTTGTTCCCGTCCCGGCTATTTTGTTGGTTTTGGACATTCCCGCAAGCTGGGGGGGGGGGGTTTTATCATAGGGTTTACGGCAATTTGTTTGTGTTGGGGTAGGTCAAATACGAACCGTACGATCGACACCGCCTACGTCAGGTTGTCTTCAACAACACACAGGTGTCTCAACGTCTAAAAATTTTAAAAATTCCTGTCTTTAATTGATTGCTTAGTCTTTTTCCCCAGGGAAAATGTTTCAAGCGTCCCTCATATATTAGTCGCTCTCGGTCGAATTATTCCCATTCTGTGCATACCGCCCCCCCCCCCCACGTCAACGACAGCACGCTAACCAAAGGAAATCAAAATCGGAAAACGAAAAAGAAAAAAAAATCGATTCAGAGTGGAAGTGTCGACGGTGAAGCTGGCGTACGAGGCCCTGCAGCTGATCGTCACCGACTTCCTCGATGCTCTGCCAGCCGACTCCCTCAGGCAGCTCATCGAGACGGACGCGCATTTCGGCTCGCAGCAGGCAGACCTCAACGTCAGCCTCAGCGCTCTGGGACAATTGGTGGGTGAGTGTGGGTTGGACACAGTTTGTTTTTGGTTGCGATTTCTCAGTAAACGAAAACCGGTTTCTATGTGCCTGTAGTTTTGCGTCCTTCCTTCCTTCTCAGACGCCCACTCAGACGTTGAGCCAGAAAATTCGGTTCCCGTTACGCAGTGAGGCCGAGTGGGGTGTCCGAATAGGTCCCCGGACCTAAAAGTAGGGGGGGGGGGGGTTGGTGCCCAGAAATAGAGAATGTGTCCGTCCGCCAAAGGGCCATTTTTGTCGAATGGCGTTACATTGGTGTTTCATAGCTGTAGACCACTCACCTTTGTCATGTAGCCCTCTCGGGGGGGGGGGGGGGGGGTTGGTCCTTCAATCACCGTCTTTCCAGTGGACGATCTCGGACCACCTGCACCGGCGCCGCGAGCCGGCGGACGCTGGGGCGGCGCGTCAGAGTCTCTGGCTGGTGCTGTTCACCTGCCTGAGCGAGCTCTGCGTCGACCCCAGGCCCGCGGTGCGCAAGAGCGCCGGCCAGACCCTGCTGCAGGCCGTGGGCGCCCATGGAGCACTCCTGCAGGACAGGACCTGGACCACGCTCGTCTGGCAGGTGTGAGGCATGGAGAAGGTTGATGAGAGAACGTGCGTGCGTGCGTGCGTGGCAGCTGTAAGCTTCGCTGGCACACGCATCAGTCGTTCCTTACACACTACTATTGCATTGCGTTGCACTGCCGAAAGGTTCACACCCGTCGTTTCAGCGTTTGCCCGTGCCTAACACCTGTATCTTCTGAACACCCGCGCCTTGTGGCGTGCACGCGTTTCGTGTGTGCTTAGGTCAGGTCAGGTCCCACGAGTTCGAGGCTCCTCCGCTGTTCAGGTCCTTTTCCCCATGGCCGAAAAGGTCCGTCAGGTGGCCGCCTCTGCCTCAACGGTCCGTTTGACTGCCTCGGACGATTCGGCCTCGGATTCCCAGAGCCATCAATCTGCGGGTCAACCACCTGCCGCTTCCGCCGTCAGCTCTAGCAGCTCTCTGCTCATCCACCACACCCGCGACACGGAGAGCAAGCAGTGGGCCGAGACGCAGACGCAGACCCTCTCCGCCTTGGTCAAGATCTACGTCTCGCAGAGGGCGAAGCTGGCGCCCCTGCCCGACTTCCAGAAGCAGTGGCGCGCTCTGCTCGGCTTTCTGGAGCCGGCGGCCTTGTCGACGAACGGAGAGGTGGCGCTGGCCGCCCTCAGGAGTCTGCAGGAGCTAGCTGCCACGGCGATTGAGAAATTGGATGAGGAGGCACAGCTGGAGTTGTGGAGGGAGGCGTGGAAGGTGAGGGCCACCCACCGGCACGCACGCACGCACCCTTTTTCTCCCAAGTACATATAGGTCTGGCTGAAAATCGGCCGCGATTTGCCGGCTCTTTTCGAGCTGTCCTCCTCCTCCTCCGGCCGGGTGGATGCCTCCTCCACCAGCACCACCTCCTCTCCCTACAGCGCCAGTCCCGTGCCCGGCCTGTCTTCCACGCACCTCTCCGCCTATCTAGCCTCTTTCGAGAGTCTCTATGCCAAAGTGGGCAAGCGACTGGGCTGCGAGGACCTGACGGCTCTGTTCGGCACTCTGTCTTCACTGAGCGTCTCTGTGGGCGCTGCAGCCAACGGCCCAGTGGTGTTTGTGCCGCACTCGACGCAGGACAGCCCCAGCCCCACGCAGAAGCAGACGCTGACCATCTGCAAGACGGTCTTCAAGTCCCTGTCACAGCCGGCCGCCAGCCCCCTGCAGCAGGACAAGAGGCGGTCGCTGGTGCCGCTCTGCAAACTGCTGGCTCAGTTCGGCAATTTCGCCTGCGGACCCCCACCAACCAACCAGAAGCAGCAGAGGAGCGACGGATGGGTGGGCTTTTATTGGAGGTGTGAGGTTGGTACTGTGTAGTTCTAACGTAAAAAAACACACGATTTTGTGAGTTTTGTTGTATACAGTGTGTTGGTGGGCAACTGCTTCGGATGCGACAATTTTAGTGTCCACACCGCTAACTAATCTCCGAATCACAACTGTTTTTGTTAGCTAAATTAATGGGCATTAAGGAAAAATTTGCAGGCGGCTGCAAAAAAGGTGAATATGTGACGCTCTTTTGTTGGAGCCCAGTTTGAAAAAGAGGGGTATCAATTAAGGCATGCCTCATTTATGTATAGCCACTTATGCTTTGCAGCTGATCAACTTCAGTTTGAACAAACTGTGTATAAAAACCAAACCAAACGCAGCAACACGTCACACATTCGGCATTTTTTTGTGTTCGTGTGCATAGAAAGGAGCAGTGGCAATCATAGGACCTAACTGAACTGGAACACCCTGCATTCACATATGCCACATGACTAAATGCCACGTGGTTGCGAGACAGGCAGGAAGGACCCCAGGGTCTTGCACATGGACGACTATGCAGACATACGCAAGCACGCACACACGCACGCACGCAAGCACGCACGAACGCACGCACGCACGCACGTACGCACGCAAACACGTTGTATAGAAGCAGTGCGTTATTGGGTAAATTCCAAAAAGGAAATGACGAATGGAGCCAGTACCGTATGTATACGTACACATCACTAACTGAACTGTAGTGGCAATCCACATCTCACAAATGTTAGCAAGGTGCCAATTATTTATGTAAGAACTTTGGCTGCGCCAGGTCGATGGTAATGACCAGAGATAGATGAGATGTGAAAGGATTGCTGTTGCATTTTTGGGTGAGTGAGATGGCTCACACAAAAAAAAATGCCGAATATGTGACGTGTTGCTGCGTTTGGTTTGGATTTTATACACAGTTTGTTCAAACTGAAGTTGATCAGCTGCAAAGCATAAGTGGCTATACATAAATGAGGCATGCCTTAATTGATACCCCTCTTTTTCAAACTGGGCTCCAACAAAAGAGCGTCACATATTCACCTTTTTTGCAGCCGCCTGCAAATTTTTCCTTAATACAGTGTTTTTTCGTAAGACAAACATCGATGCATAAAACCTATACAGGCACACGCATGCACGCACGCACGCAGGCATGCACGCACACATGCACGCACGTACGCACGCACACATGCACGACATATGTACCATGTATGACATATTTAGCATGCTTGGTAGAATCCCTCGAGTGCAGTAGGAGACACTCATTGTATAGAATGTGAGCATGTGGATTGAAAATAGGTACGCATGTATTTTTCATTGACCAAAGTTGTGCACAACTAATTGTCATGCAAATGATACAAAGCAGGATGACCTATCAGCAAATAGCACAGCATGCAGAGAAACTACAAACAGAAGCCACTGCGGATAATTGTGTGTGTGTGTGTGTGCGTGCGTGCGTGCGTGTGCAGTTGTGCTATATTGCTGCATCGTAGCATAGTGATGTAAAGAATCAAAATGATCGCTATAACTAGGCGGTCAACTTTTGTGTTTTAGCCGAAGTGATGCGACGTACTCACATCGAGTTTTTTGTGAAGCAGCCGATTTGATGGTGTGCGTGCGTGCGTGCACATCTGCAGTGCCATATTGGTTCGTCGGAGCATAGCAGTGTAAAGAATCAAAATATGCTACACGTGCAGGCGGTCAACTTCCGTGTTTTAGCCAAAGTGATCCGACCTACCCATATCGATATTTATCGATTATTCCGGATGTGAAAATATTTTGGTGCGTCGGATCATGTTGACTTCAAGGAATGAAATGTTCGCCATCGAAGGGCAATCAACTTTATTATTGACGTTAATGCCCTCCGATGTAACCACACCAAAATATCGCCATTTTTCGTTTTCGGTATAATGGGGAGAGGCATTTTGGTGCTTTCAATTTGGTCCAATTGTCAAAAGGGGTCTATTCCAGATCATGCCGAACAACTTTTTCTTTTATAGCAAAGCTCTGTGATAAGCCGTTAGCGCGCCTATTAAGGACAAACTTTTTGGCCGATATTTTTAATTGCTAATAACTCATTATCGGGGGCGAAGTTTTAGGTTCAGTGACTTGCCATAAACTTTCCATAAGCAACTGTTCAAGAAAATCAAAAAAAAATTGGGGGTTAATTGGGCACTTTTTTGAGATTTACTCTTGGTAGAAACCACCCCAAAAAAACGACTATGTCCGAAAAAACGCATAAAATCGGCGATATCTCGAGTTTGGTAGGACGCAGAGACGATTCCTTTGGTACGCAAAATTGCCATCATGGGTCGCTTACACATGCCAAGTTTCATTCCAATTGCCCACGGCACTAGCGAGTGGCGCTCCAAAAACTGGGAGGAGAACACGAAAAAAAAAAAGACACTTTTCGGAAACATTTTCGGGCGTATCCCTTTAACGCGCAGCAATACTGCAACGCGCTGTGGCACGTACGGTCCCCCGATGAGTGCGCTTCTTTTGACCCATAACGCGCCAAAATCGGTTCAGCCAATCAACAGTTATAGGCGTACAAAAAAACGAATTCTCGCGCGCGCAAGTCGTCACATATTAGAGTTGTACGCTGACGCGTACACCCTGATAATGGGCAAATTAATGGGCATCTCGCTCCTGAATGTTTCAATCGATTTACAAGTAAAAGTGTATATTGTACGATGGTTAGTCTTCCTGCTTGTGCTTGCCATCCATGTCGAATTGATTGACAGAAATCAACTGGATTCACAAAATTGCATTCTCTTGTGTAAACAAAATGTTCATTTGAAAATACTTTGCAAAATTGTGAAATTCAGTTTTCTTGAATTTAAAAGTAATTGTGTGCGAGGCAAATTTTGATCAGTGTGCTTTGTGATGTGATGTTTACAGAAGGATTGTACCCTGTCCATCTGTCTACCTCTAGACATCTTGGGTGGCTCAGAATTACGTGCCGTTTGGTGAGCAGGCAATGAAAATGCTGACGGAACAGTACATCAGCACTGCGCACTTCCCAGAAGTGGTGGAGGGAGCCTTGCTCGCCCACATTGTCAAGGTAATTAAAATTGATTTTGTTTTTAAAATGTTTGGTTATATCTACCATTTGAATACGAACCTTATCCTATACTAGGAATCTAGGATTAGTTGGATGCGTTTATTTCGATTTTTTTTTGTGTTAACGAGGTGTACTGTAACTGTTGTAAGTACATTGCAAGATGTATGTCGAGTTGTACTTTCACTTCTATTATTATTATTATTGAATTTATTTTGCTATTACCATTGATTTTTTAGAGTTTCTCAGTGGCGCTAAGCCTGAAGTACGAATGTCCCTCGCAAAGCACTTGGAAGTTGGCCGCTTCTTCCCTGCTGGCAGTCTGCCAAGTCGGCCTACCCATCGCCCGACAAAAGCGTGAGTCACAATTTGCAGTAATTTTTTTCTTTGCGAATACCGTAGTAGGACTGGTGGTGGTTACTATAATTCTTTGTATTCTTTTTATATCTAGGTCGCCAAAATTTCGATTGCCTTTAATCGATTTATGCAATTTTATAGGTTTTCTAGTTACAAGGGGGTGGGGGTTCTCTATATGTCCTGCCAATGTGGTTTTGCGGGGGGGGGATTGGTGCAGTCTCTGCACCCCTCTCGCCCCATTGTCCGCCGTATACCAAGGAGGCGGGCACTCCATTATGAGCCCTATTCGAACATTTTGCAAAGCTGGGGAACTGGGACCCCTCTCCCTGCAATGCCCTTGCTCGCCTAAGAGAGATTGCTGAGAGTATAGTCGTGTTATCGTTTTCTTTTTCAGCGCACGAGCATCGCCAGCTCTGGCAGGAGCTATCGTCCGCACTAGAAGGATTCCTCTTCAGCAAGAGGTTCGCTTCTTTCTTTATTTTGCTTGTAATTTTCCCTTGTTTAAATCTATTGTTGAAAAGCACTTCCTAGAAGGGAGGGGGGTAGTTAGAAATCAGCGCCCCCCCCCTTCCGCCAGGATTGTGCAAGTGAATCCAACCTGCCTAAAATGAAACACGTGAGCGCTTTGCACCTTTTCGGTGCCCTTAAGCAGAATTTCGATGACGTGATCTATTTAGACGCTATTTTGGTGCACAATTATTCATTCTTTGCTCCCCATCTCCCCTTGAAGGTACTATGTCCCCCCCCCCAATCGTCCTGGTCCGGTTACGGGAATTCCGCCTTCCGCCAGTGAAACAGCGTACGTGCGTGCGTGCGTGCCCGCGTGCATACCAGTGCGTGCCGGTGCGTACGTGCGTGCGTGCGTGCCCGCGTGCATACCAGTGCGTGCCGGTGCGTGCGTGCGTGCGTGCGTGCGTGCGTGCGTCCGCGTGCGTGCGCATCTGGGCCGCGTTCCGCAGTGCGCGCGCAGCGGCAGTGTTCAGCAGGAGCGCGTCGCCGCTGAGCGCCGAGGAGCGTCGGCGGCACGAGCAGCTGGACGTCAGGTTCGTCGAGCTGGTCGCCAAGGAGCTGTTGGCGCACGTCGACGCGCTGCCGACAGAGTTTGTCGACGCGCTGATACGGGTTCTCAACAGGGGCTCGCTGTGCTCGGCCGCGCAGGGAGAGGGTGCGTTCCACACCATGCCATACCCTTTAACTGGTGGGCCCCCGCAGACTTGGGCAGCGTATGGCCTAGTGGCACAGAATCGGCCTCTTGCGCGCAAGGTAGGTCTCCTGGGTTCGATTCTTGATGGAGCCGCTAGATCGAGGATTTCCCTCTCAGTGGATTTTCTCGTGCCATCGCTGCCCTAGATTATAGATGGCGTTCTTTCGATGGTATTGGACGAATTACGCGGCTCTAGACTGGAAGGCGTCATGGAGAAGGGTATGCTATATGGGCCATTGACGGCCTCCTAGCGTTGTCCCTAATGCAACAACAACCCCGCAGATTTTAAGGCTATTTCGACCTGTCTGGCGGAAACGTTAAAATGTTGGTGCTTTAGCGGCTAAAGAGCGCTATCTAGACCCAATGTTTGACCAGAAGCGCTTATTTTGACGCTTATTTTGATTGGTGAACAGTTGATTTTGGTGAAAAATCAGGACATCTACCCCTTCCTCTCCAACTCTTGGCTCCGGGAACCCCACATACCCCTTCGAAGGGCCATATACTTAGCGCCCCCCCCCCCACTTGCCCTCCCCCTGGTTTCAGGCATGAGTTTGAGGCAGCGTTTTGTGTGCATGCCTGTGCATATCCGTTAGTGAGCTGCCGCCAGTAGGCGAACTGCGCAGCTTAAGCCGAACCGACATTCAGGCCCTTTCGCCTACCAGACGCGCAGGGCGGACCTCTCCAAGGCCTGCTTCGACGCCCTGCTGTCCATGTCCAGCGCCAAAGGCAAACATCAGCCAGAGGGCACCAAATCCCACCGTGCCCCGCCAGACGTCGTCCAGAGGGGCGGCGGCCTAGTTGGCCACGCCCCCTCCGACCCCACCCCGATTGACGACATCGGCAGGAGAGCCGTGACGTCACTGATCGAACGATGCGCCCAGGTGCGTTGCTGCGATAGCTATATTCCAGCAATCGATCACTCGCTGCCTACGTGCATGTACCCGGGGGGGGGGGTTGTTGGAGCGGAGTATCGTCTCAATGGCAGGGGGATAGGAGTCCGGCGCGGAAAATAGTTGGACGTGCGCACCTACAGGGCGTAAGATGCGTTCTATTCGATTCGAAGCAAGGCGTAAATAGCGTTGTTTTGCTGTTTTGTAGTAACATTTTTTACTAATCTGGAGTGGTTATAAAGAAATGGCTCTAAACAGATATTCTGATGAGTAGGGGCTAGGGAGCGTTGCAGAGAGATAACTGCGGCTTTGTTCTAAGTGGGCCTTTAAATAGCTCTACGTAAACGTTTTTGGTGGTGAACAGAAAGCACCCGTTAACCATACATGTAACCGGGTTTTTGAAGTGGAGGGGGGGGGGCAGGGCCGGAGACCATCCTGGGGGTGTGGGGGGAAGCAGATATTAAGTGGGGTGTCAGAGGATTGAAAAGTGTACCTAAATAGTGTCTAAATAGGCACTTTTTGGTTAAAAATAGGTTAAAAAAATAGGCTGTAAATAGCGTTATTTAGCTGTTTTAGGGTCAAAAAACACTCAAAAAGACGAAAAATATACCACTTTTTAGTTAGTTGGTTGGTTAGAAAAATTGTGGGGGGGAGGTGGGAAGGTCTGGGGTAGGGTAACTTTCGACCTGGGGGTGGGTACCCCCCAGTTACATATATGCCTGGAACCGACGCAGTTTCTTCAGTCGAGAACTGTGCGCGCAAGAGGCCGATTCTTTATCACTATGCCATAAAAAAATCACTATGCCATACACTGCCCCCATGCCCCCTCTGTGGCTGTAACAGT
Organism: Paralinhomoeus sp. GSCO2_6; assembly: GCA_030248085.1. Classification (NCBI taxonomy): domain Eukaryota; kingdom Metazoa; phylum Nematoda; class Chromadorea; order Monhysterida; family Linhomoeidae; genus Paralinhomoeus; species Paralinhomoeus sp. GSCO2_6. The sequence continues at coordinate 36,510 of JASAMY010001700.1, forward strand.
GTATGGCAGGGTTGGGGGGGGGGGAGGGGGGGGGTAATTGGCACTTTGTGGGTCTGGGTCAAATAGTGGGGTGGCCGACCATTGTTTGACTTATACTGGTACTTTTTTTGTGTAGGTGGCTCATTGCCCTTATTTGTAGGTTTACGCAAAAAAGACAACAACTCCACCACCCGTGTTGTGCAGGTTCTGTCCAAGTACCGCGAGGACGAGCGCCTGCAGGCGGACCTGCCGCTGGCGCAGCACCGCGTGGAGGAGACGGTGAACGTCCTGGAGGCCGTCGTGCTACTCGTCGACAACGTCAGGACCGGGGGCCCAGAAGGAGGTCGGTTGGGGGCGGGGGAGGGGGCACGCACTGACACACGCACGCACTCGCCATCACGCATACACGCGCACACGCACACACACACACACACACACACACGCGCACACGCACACGCACGCACACACGCGCACACGCACGCACGCAGCTAACGCACGCGCGCGCACACACACACGCGCGCACACACGCACGCACGCATGCACACTCACACACGCACGCACACTCACACACACGCACACACGCGCGCACGCACGCACGCACACACACACACGCACGCAGCTAACGCACACGCGCGCACACACACACGCATACACCTACATGTTCTCCTTCAGACGACCGAGGTTTTGTGGCGTCCGAGTTGGTTGGTCTCTACCCGACGGTGGTGGACTGCGTGGGCTGCAGACAGGCGGAGGTACAGAAGGCCCTTGTGAGCGCCCTGCACGCCTACAAGTGGCTCATGCCTGCCGCTGCTGCAACTGCAGATGTGCAGAGGCAACTCCATGGATGAATGATCGCAGCACTGGCTGGCAGCGAGGGACCAATTGGAACGTAACAAACGCCTACGCACGTTGTATGCAACGGTAGCTGACACTGGATGTGATCATGTACGATGTACGCGATCAATCGTATACGTGATCGCGTTGAGGGTAAATGCGCAACTATCGTTGTACCATGTGTAGACACCTCCAGTTGCAGACACCATGAATGTCTAGCGTTTTGCTTTGTTTATCGGTATTTCTTTGGCTGTTAATTGTCCCTGGTGAGAGAGGTCTCTATTTATGTCTCGTTTTAATAAAGTCGTTTTTTTTTGGATACACACGACACGACCGTGCACGCGCGGTCTAAGCTGACTCTGAAGACTTGTAATTGGGAGGAGAGGGTGCGATTCCATCCCTACCAGACAGTTGTGACCCCCTCCCCGCTCCAAGACGGAAAAATGTTTTGCGCAGTGTATTTGACTGGAAATTAGCCAACGATGACCACTTCCAAGTCGTCCTTACCTGTCTTATATGTGTAACTCAACTACCTTAGAAGTTGTTCGACTCCCCCCCCCCCTGCGGTTACACATGCAGGCGCTGGTTCTACCCTGGCACTATGGAACAAACCAAACCCTGGTAGGCTACTAGCATTAACAAGAACATCAATAATTATCTGTAGTACTACCAACCCTAAGGATTCGTAGGACTGTCCAGCTTGACCGTTTCTTCTACCTTGACCGTAGGGTCCTTTTCAACCGCAGTGTTCTTTGGACGTCTGTCCAGTAGCAGAAGTCTCTCCAGGTTCATGGCTGGCACCTCCACCAGAAAGGCCAACAGCAGTGCCGTGCCATAGGTCATGGCCAGCTGCTCGCAGAGCACCCCAACGTGCCTCCAGTGGCCGTACCAGCGCTCCAGGGGGTAGTCCATCCAGAAGTAGGCGCCCACGATGGGTATCAGGTGGACCAAGTAGGCCCCAAAGCAGAGGTTGGCAAGTAGGACCAGGGGGCGCCAGAGCAGGGCGCGTTCCAGCCCCCGTTTCCATGACGCGGCCAGCCTGTTTGTCTGCACCGCGTAGATTAGCCATGCGGTCGCTGCAGCGAACACCGTGCGATGGCTGGCCCCGTAAAGCAGGTGGTACGCTGGCCAGTCAATGTCGTGAATTGCAGGGTACGCCCCGAACACGGCCCAGAGGCCTGCAGCCAAGGCCACAAGGGAGCCTGTCCACCTGCAGCTCTGCCTGTGCATTTCCACTTGCAATGCCTTGGCCGGTCTGGCCAGGCAGTAGCCCAAATAGATGCCGACCAAGTAGGGCCCAATTCTGGTGTAGGGCTTGTCGTAAATGCGATAGTGCCTGTCATACTGGTCGGGGTTGAAGAGCGGCGAGGCGTGCCAGAGCATCTGGATGGGGGCGTGGTTGTAGGCGTGGCAGAGCAGGGCTCGAATGACGCAGGAAGCCACGCCCACCCCCACCAGCAGCTGCACTCCCGTGGCCCTCTTACGCTGCAGCGCCAGCAAGAACAACGGGCTGCAGAGGTAGAAGATGAAGTCGGTGCTCAGGTACCAGTACCACATGAGGCACTTACTGCCCAGCAACGAGTTGACGAACAGCAGGTTCTGCCAGCCGGTCTTGGCGCACTGGATCTCGACGTCGAAACTGGGCCAGACCGGGTGGTTGTGCATGTACCGCGCCCGGGCCATGGCGCCCAGTAGCACCCAGGCGGCACAGGGCCAGAGCCGCAGAAAACGGTGTCGGTAGAAGCGCAACCAGTAGCCATAGGAACGCCACGTAGGTTGGTCTGCTGAAACGCACTCTCCACTGGATTTCCTTTAATGGAAACCCTGACCACGCACTTTTCAATTGGTCCCTGGTGTGCCGTTGTCAATTAAAGGCTCCAGTCTAGGAAATACGGTAATCGACATCAACATACGCTACATATATTCATTACATTACCTGTGCACCTCCGGGAGTCGCGTATAACGCCATAGATGTATATGCATGCGACGGTGTGGACGGTACACGCGCATGGTGCCCTGTAAACGTCATTCAACAGAATCGCGCATTCAATCCCGTCGGTGGGTGGTCAAGAGCCTATAGATATGCTCGGTATGGTGGTGCGTACATTGTATACAAACATTGCGTCGTACTGACGCAAGTTCTCACACACGCACAATGACCGAAGAAGAAGAAGAGCTCACCTTCTGGCGTCTTTGCCATCTTTCGGAACCATGTGAACGCAGTGAGAGCTCCACTGAGTACAAAGAACACGTCCACGGCCAAGGTAAAGTTGAGCACCAGCATGCCCATGGGGTTGGACACCAGTGTCTGGACCAGACTGTCCCTCTCCCTGATGAACTCGAGTACCATGAGATAAGAGTGGCCCACCACGGTCCACAGCATGGCCAGCAAGCGGAGTAGGAACAGACAGCAGATTGTTGTCTCTGCAGACGCAGGCGCCTTGCAGAACTTTGCAAAGTTGCCTCTCAGATCAAAGCTCAGAAGGAGTCTGCGCTTCAGAGACGACTTGCTCTTGTCTTTGCAGCCGGTCTTTCGGAAGGCCAGCAGTGTGCCAGCGACAACGCAGAGTGCCAACACTCCGCTCACTACTGCATCGATGTATGGCAGGACCAGTTTGTACCAGGGCTTGTCCCAGCGACTGGCCACACATGTTGGCTGCTGCAGCCATGGTTCAACACCTGCAGCTGCAGCTGTCTCGTTGCCAGCCTTCTGGCTCCAGCGCTCCAGCAGTTGCAGCACGTCTGCATCGTCTTGACATCCACTGGCGGGTAGACAGGCTCCAACCGCCTTGTCATTCCCAATGGCGATGCAGTACTGGAGGGGAGTTGCAGAGGGCTGCAGGAAAGTCTCATTGGCGGCCACGATGCAGGAGAGGAAACGGTTGCGCCATCTGAATCCGTCAGCTCAAGTTCTTCGGCCACACTACCACCACTCAAAGAAATGTGACCACAACCAGTAGGACCTCAACGCCTCCCAGAGTCCATGAAGTTTCCTCAACCTTTCCGTTTTCAGGCTGGTTGGAGAACCTGTGGCTATTGGACCCCTTTGGGTCGCCACCCCACCCCCCACTCACCTGCGTTCGAGGACCTCGCCCCAAAGTTCCCGTTGCTCCCCTTCCCAAGTGGGCCAGACCCAGTGCAATGCATACAACTGTACGTGTACATCCAACCCACGTGACCTTTCGGAATGCTCCGTCTTGGCGTTCTCAGCCGATCCAGTTGAGTAGGCGAGCTGGAAGTTTCTGCTCACGCCTCCAGCGTTCGCTTGCAGCAGCCTCTCGAGCGCTGTCTGGCAGGCGACGCTCAGCCGACTTCGGTTTCGCCCGCTCGCCGCCTCTTTCACAAAGTCGTCGACCAATTCTTTCGAGTAGACCTGCAGCCCCTCTTCAGCTGTGGTCGTCAGCTGTATTCCGTACAGCAGTAGTACCACTAGTAGTGGTAGAGTCCATTGTGGGGGCGACGCTCGATGATGAGGAGCCATTCCGCGTCTGGCCTGGCAAGGCTTGGCGAATGAATTCTGACACTTGGCGAGCGGCAGGGTCGCGCAGGGTCAATCGGGTCGAGCGTACTGCGGCCTGCGCGCTCACCCCACCGCGCCACTCCTCTGTACCTACGCGGGGCGTTGCGTCTGGAGTAGGCACGCACGCAAGTGACTAGTAACATCGATGTAGGCAACCGCGTTCAAGGAATTAATGTCATGTGGAACTAGGTGGAGTGCTGCGCCATACAATTTTGTGTTCTCGGGTCTGCTGGTGTTGTGCTTGGGTGTGTGTGTGTGTGTGGGGGGGGGGGGTGTAACAGAAATTGTGGTGGGCGGTGTGGTCCAGATCTGTACTTGTTTGGCCAAAGTACAGTGTGAATGGGCTATTTGTGTCAAACTGCATTGGAAAACGTCTTTTGACGTACGGAAAGTTTAGTATCCTTTTGTTCGGGGGGGGGGGGGAGTCTGGGTTGTGGGTCGGGGTTAGTTTTGAGCGGTGATCCCTATGAACAGGTGCGGGACTTACAATGGGGAATGTTGCCAAAGATCCGTCAGATCAGAACTACATGGAAGTGCCTAGAGTTGCCTATGCGTGTGCGCGTGGCCGATGTGTTTACCCTACGAGAGCAGAAACAGGGCGTGGGCGTGGGCAGGCAGTATGCATGGCTGTCGGTGCGTGGCGTGGCGTGCGCGACATGTTATGCGGGCGGGCAGTGCCTCGTCAACAGTCATTGCCCGCCTTGTTGTGCCGTCTCTGCTTTGGTGTAAAGAGGGGGCGGAAAAGCGCGCGCATCGAACACGTTCTACTATTTCCATTGCTCGTCGCGGCCGATATGACAGCCATGGGGTGGCCCATTAATTCCAGCTTGCGGCTTCAACTTAAATTTCACCGCGCCTTCAAAAATCGGTAGTTACAGTTACCAGTTTTTGCTGGTGTTGATCGTACCGTACCGAAAATCACCATTTGCGCCCACGATTTATGGCGCTATGGATAGAGCAAACGGAATTGTCCAGGCGGCAGAATTGCATCGCTCGTTGTTGCGTTGTGATGTGTGCGTGTACTGTAGAATTGTGCGAGTAAACCACTGCAAAACGTATTTATTGTTCGAGTTTCCGAAACAACTGTTGGTTGACCCCTGCACAAATTTTGCGCCAGTCACACCAATTGTACTTTGGACAATCGACACCACCACCACACGGTGATCACATGGCACACATACATGGCCACGACTACGAGCACTGTTGTATCTCTTTCCTACACCTGTGCATGTTATTATTGTCCGACTGCGCCCTTGGCTTCGCGGCTGCTCTGGCGGCGTGCTCCTTTAAATGGCGCCCATGCTTCACGACCCCGCTTCGCCAGTGAAACGATTCAAGTAGGCGAGGCCACTTAGCAAATCGAACTTGCGCGCCCAATTTTGCATGGCCTTGTCTAGACCAGAACAAAGACTCAACGTTGCGATTTCGGTTTAGGTAGGAACGGTTTCAATTGTTGATTTTTTGTCGAAACAAACAACTTCTGTCAAACAACAACTGTCAAACAACTTTTTGTCGAAACACCGATGAAAAACAACTTACCAGCACAAACTGCACCAACCGTCGTTGGTTGGCGCTGTCCCGAAATTTAGAGTCGGCGGGCAGAGGACGGTGTCGTAAGGACGATTGCCTCTTGCCGGCGGTGTGTGTGTAACTGGTGCCGCTCGTGCGGATGTGTCGCCCGCCGCATTATTACAACCGTGAGAGAGTCGACCTTTTCTTCCGTAACGAACGTGCTCCGTTCACTTGCTTTGCAATCGCAGCACCCAGCCCAGACCAGAACAACTAGGTACACAGTGTGCACCTACGTACATGTACATGTACAAGGTGCTTTTTACATACACCATGTACATGTACATACACCACAAAGGGCATGCCCAACTGTTACTCCGGTTTCAGCCTGAGCTGCCGCTGCTGCAAATGCCGAGCGACTACATGCCGCCCTCCTTCCACTTCAACTGCACCTACACAGTTGCAATTCCAACAAGGCAGCAGTGGGAGACAGCAGCCCCCGAGCTCCTCGCCACTAGCTCCGACCCTGCCGACATCCAATGCTATACTGACGGGTCCCGTCTAGGAATCCGCGGCACAGGCTCTGGATTTGTCACTGTCAACCGCAGCGACGTGCTGATGCGCTCTGGCGTGGTGCTCGACTCGTTCGCTACAGTGTTCCAGGCCGAATTGATAGCGATTGCCGAGGCTGCTCGCGAGGCAGCCCTCCTGCTGCCCCAGCGCCAGGTTCCGACCCGCTCAGTGACCTTCTACTCCGACAGCAGCTCAGCGCTGAAGGCGCTCACTGCACCCCGACTGACGTCCACCGTTGTGCGTGAGTGCCGTGACCGCCTGGACGCACTTGCACAGCGGTGCGCCGTTCACCTGACGTGAATCCCAGCTCACAGGGGGTTTCACTTCAACGAAATGGCGGACCAGACGGCGAAAGCTGCCGCCACACAAAGGTCTGCAACGCCCGCACCTGTGCTACCCGTGTCCTTGCAGACGTTCAAGCGACGCTTGCAAGACTGGGTGAAGGCGCGACATGCAGCGTCCTGGGCCTCCCAGCCTGATTGTCGGCAGGCCCGGGACCTCTTCCCCACTGTCTGCCCTCGACTCAGTCGACGGCTGATTCAGCTGCCGCGGCAACGGCTTCGTCTCCTTGTCGCTCTTCTCACAGGACACGGTGAAGTGGCGCGCCACCTGCACCTCATGCGGCTGGCACCCTCTCCACTCTGCCCCCACTGCCACACGGCTGAAGAAGACTCCTTTCACTTTCTAGCCGAGTGCCCCCACTGGGCGCGACAGCGCCTCCAACTTCTCGGGGCACCTGTACTTGCCCTGGATGACCTCCGAAGGCTCAAGCCCACCACGCTTCTGCGCTTCGCTGAACGAACGAACAGATTTCGTTGATACTAATCGCCCCCTGTTGGAACAAGGAGTAAACTATCAATGGAAATGCTTGTCATTTTCTCCCTTACTATTGCTCTAATTCAATCTGCCAGCATTGCTGCGCCAAGTGCCTTAACCGATCTCTGCCTTGCTTAGATGTCTGACGTGCGCGAGAGCGGCGACGGCGAGCAGGCGATGCAGGTGGACGCGATCGAGCCGAAAGGCGACAAGGACGACAAGGCCCCCTGACGCCGGTCCTGGGGACGGGCAAGCGAGGCATGCGGCCGGGTCAGAAACGCCGACTGAGGCGGGAAAGAGCAGCGGCAGCGGCGGCGGCCTCTTCGGCCCTCTCGCCGCCCTCCGACACCTCCTCAGCCACCAAGACGGCGCCGACCCGCAAGCGCCCTTGCCCAGCCGAGAACGCTGCGGTGGGCGGCGTGGCCAAACGGCCCCCACAACCCCCGCAGCGGGCGAAGCTGATCGGCATTGGCCTTGCGGACAAGCGCAAGCTGACCAAGGAGGCGGGCAAGATGGTGTTGGACTTCCTCCACCAGCGGATCCTCGCCACTATGAAGGCCGACCGGAGCGCGCCTCCGCTCCTCTTCGGAGAGTGGGGTCGCGTCGGACGCAGCGGAGCCCTCCTGCTGGCCCCCAAGGACGCGCGCACGCTCAATTGGTTGCGAGAGACGTTCGTCCCGGTGGTCCCGCCGTGGGAGGGGCAGAGTTGGATCATCGGTGCGCCTCACGAGGTGGTCGTTGGCCCGACTCACCCCGTCCACGGCACCTTCCTGGGCGACGTCTCGGACATCAAGGAGGTGCTGCAACTCCTGGAGTGGCAGAACGAGGGCCTCAACACCAGCGAGTGGCGGGTGACGCGCTCGTCTTCCAAGCCCGGCCACGAGGACGCCACCAACATCAGCATGCTCGTCGAGGACGCGTCCTACGCGGCCCTCTGCGCGGCCAAGATGGTGGTTACCTACGGCTCCGGCATGATCCAGCTCGTGTCGCCGGAGTACCGAAAGGCCGAGAAACAGAAGGCCACGGAGGAGGCCGCGTGCGAGAGCGCCCTCGTGGCGTCCGCCGAGGCGCTCACCATGGCCGACTCGATCCCTCCCGCCGCGGATCCTCTCCTGGAGGACACGCAGAACGACGAGTCGTCGCCCATCTTCAAGTAGGCGGGCCCCGAGGGGAACGCCTACTCACCATACACTATAACTAGGTACGCAGGTCGCTGCGCACCTAGAATACTATCAGGCGGCGACTAACCCTCGCCGCCTTCGCTTTACTATCCGCCCGGCACCAGTTGGCTCACCCCTGGGCCGGGCGATCAACCTTCGTTTTAGGCCGTTTGAGAGTATATAGCGCCAAGCGCGGACGCTCTCAGCCCCTGCGTCGCCTGCCGATGCGCCGCAGCCGTCGTCAGGGCCGGTCTCAGTGAAGAAGAAGAAGGTGCTTTTTTAATAAAGCGGGAAAGTTTTTATTGCATGGGGCTAAATTTGGGATTTTAGCGGTATGTAGATTTACAGGCGCTTCAAAAAAGGACTCGATATTGGCCATTTTATTCGTCAAAAAAAACTGGAAACTTACCGTAACATTTGGAGGGTGAGATGCTTTAGGACGAGCTTCTGTGCACTTTTGTGCACCACCCACTGCAAACTTGAGACCGAATCTCACTTCAGTGCGACTTCAATACGTCGAGTTTCGAGCGCAGTTTTCTTGGGCAGCGAGAGCTTTTCGAACTCTGCGAATTCGTCACAACAGCGCTCAGTAAGCAGCCCTACCCTATATGTGTGTATGTGGTAGGAAACTTTGAAATGTCAGGTTGAAACCGGGAAGTATCGCACCTACATATATGTGCTATCCTGTAGGTAGACCGCGTGCCGATCATCAACAGACAGACAGTACAGGCGGAGAAACGGGAGCTACACGCAGGAGCTAGACTCTGGTGCAATGTACATGGTACATTGCATGTGGGTGCTACACTGCTGGACACTGGCACTCGACTACGCCTGGAGAGCGCTGGGCAGTTTGGCTGCGCTGTCGCTGACGTGGTGTCCTTTGTCCGCTGTGCGCTTTGGCGGCCTGTCCAGGAGCAGCAGTTTCTCCAGGTTCATGGCCGGCACCTCCACCAGGAAGGCTATGATTGCCGCTGCACCGACGGTGATGGCCAACTGCTCGCAGAGCACCCCCAGATGCCTCCAGTGGCCGTACCACCGCTCCAGGGGGTAGTCCATCCAGAAGTAGGTGCCGACGATCGGCAACAGATGGATCAAATAGGCTCCGAAGCAGAGGTTGGCCAATAGGACTAGGGGGCCCCAGAGTAAAGCGCGCTCCAGCCTCCGTTTGGACGGCTTGGCCAGCCTATTGGTCTGTACCAGGTAAATAAGCCAGGCAACGGCCGCTCCGAAGACCGTGCGATGGGCGGCCCCGTAAAACAGGTGGTAGAAAGGCCAGTCGACGTCGTGAATCGCCGGGTACACCCCGAACACGGCCCAGATGCCCGCGGCGAAGGCCATGAACGAGCCGATCCATCTGTAGCCCGACGCTGTAGTCTTGGTGCCACCAGCCGGTCTGCTGGCCAAGCAATAGCCCAAGTAAATACCAACCAAATAGGGACCGATCCTGCTGTAGGGCTTGTCGTAGATCCGGTAGTGTCGATCGAAGTGGTCGGGACTGAACAGTGGAGAGGTGTGCCAGAGCATCTGGATTGGGGCGAGGTTGTAGGCGTGGCAGAGCGCCGCTCGAATCAGACAGGAAGCCAGGCCCACCCCCACCAGCAGTTGTGCCCCAGTGGTCTTGCTACTGCGCAATGCCAACAGGAACAATGGGCTGCAGAGGTAGAAGATGAAGTCGGTGCCCAGATACCAGTACCAGATGAGGCACTGGCTGCCAAAGAGCGAGTTGACGAACAGCAGATTCTGCCAGCCGCTCCGCATGCACTGGATTTCGGCGTCGAAGCTGGGCCAGACCGGGTGGTGGTGCATGTAGCGAGCCCGGGCTATGGCTCCCAGTAGCACCCAAGCCGCAGGAGGCCACAGACGGAGGAAACGGTGACGATAGAAGCGCAGCCAGTAGCCATACGACGTCCAGCCCGGCTGCTCAGCTGAATCGACGGGCCCTACTGGAGACTGTGCGTGCGTGCGTGCGTGCGTGCGTGCGTGCGTGCGTGCGTGCGTGCGTGCGTGCGTGCGTGCGTGCGTCATGGAGACTGCTGCTCAGTGACTCTACTGTGTTTTGAGGAAGCCCACCTTTAGGCGTCTTTGCCATCTTTCGGAACCATGAGAACGCGGTGAGCGCTCCACTGAGAACAAAGAAAACGTCGACGGAGAGGGTGAAGTTCAGAACCAGCAGACCCGCGGGGTTGGACACCAGTGACTGGACCAGGCTGTCCCTATCCCTGATGAACTCCAGCACCATGAGGTAAGAGTGGCCCACCACCGTCCAGAGCATGGCCAACACGCGAAGTAGGAACAAGCAACAGATAGTCGACTCTGCGGACGCTGGAGCCTTGCAGAATCTTGCAAAGTTCGCTCCAAGATCGAAACTCAGAAGCAGGCGGCGCTTCAGAGACTGGCTCTTGTTCTTGTTGTTGCCGCTGGTCTTGGCGAAGGCCAGAGCTGTGCCGCTGAGAACGCAGAGAGCCAGCAGGCCAGTCAGCACCGCATCAACGTAGGGAAGCACCAGTCTGTACCAGGGAGTGTCCCAGCGACTGGCCACGCAAGTGGGTCCCTTCAGTGTTGGTAGAACCCCTGCAACTACAGAGGTCCCATTGTCAGCAGCCGTGTGTCTCCAGCGTTCCAGCAGCTCCAGCACATCTGCGTCGGCCTCGCAGCCATTGGCCGGTAGGCAGGCGCCAACCGCCTTGACATCTCCAACAGCGAAACAATACTGGAGGGGAATTGCAGAGGGCCGCAGTAGCGTCTCGTTGGCCGCAACGATACAAGAGAGGAAGCGGTTGCGCCACCTAAAATGCCGTTGCCACTGTTTTCGCGGCATGTACAGGTACGTAGAATTGCAATAAAGGCATTACCGTTCTTGAAATTCCGTCTCGGCGTGCTCGGCCGGTCCGATGGAGAACGCCAATTGAAAGTTTCTGTCCATTGTCTCTTCGTACGCGGCCGCCAGCATTTCCACCGCGGTCCGACAGGCGTCGCTGAGCCGTCGTTGGCTTTGATCTCGCCGCCTCGCCGAGTCTCTTATAAACTCTCCGATCAGCTCTCCCGAAAAGTCTTCCAGGCCACCCTCAGCTGCGGCCAGCAGCGTCCTTGGCGCCAGCACAAGCAGCAGTAGCTGCAGCCGTGCTAGTCGCGCCCCCATGGCTAGTGCGTGCACCGTGCGTGTGTGAGATGCGTTCACCGGTGGCGGCAGACGAGTAGGGGCGAAAGGGGGTCAGGCAGGCCACAGCCGAGCGGGTCAACAGTGTCAGTGTCGTAGTATAGTAGTGGTCGCGCGGTTGTAGCGGCGCGGGGAATCTGGGTTGCGCGCAGCACCCCCCGTAAACGCGAATCGGTCGCGACGCGCGGCGGCCGCGCAAACGACGACGGATGGACGAGATGACCAGTGGAAACTCGTGCCAGCGGCTTTGCACGCGCGATTTGGAGTGGGGGATGTTGGGACGTCACACGCCCTCGCTCAACCTCGCTTTTCTATGCGCCAAAGTACCGATTTACAGTGGAGAACAACACTCGCCTCGATTTGGCAACGCGTGTGGGCGTCGAGGGTTAGTTCAGAACAGTGGGGCGCTGCCACTCGTCACGGGAGATGAGGTAAGGGCGTGGAGCAAGGGTCCATTGTAGAAAGGACCAACTGAGGGAGGGGGAGGATCGAGGACCTTCGACGGAAGGGGCCCCGGAATCTCCGACGCGTACTCAAACGCGCGTCAGACTCTGAACAATACCTAGCAGGAACGTCGTCGTGCAGCACTCGGATGAACATGGGAGGTATGACGCTACCATTCAAAAACGATACTGAGTTGTGTCACCCACCACGACAATAACACGCATTGCACGCACAACAGCCTGGTGTATGTCGGACCAGCACTGGATGAGAATATGATATTACGCAACCAGGGCCTGCTTCCCCACTCACTGACTGACTGTCCCGCAAGTGCTGAAGAAATCAATCTCAAACCTCCAAATAAACAATGATAATGACCGTCAAACCAACACGGAAATCTCGGCAGCCACAGAGACGGAAGAGAGAGGTTCGACTTCACCTCTCTGTAGTCTGATAGACACTTCTGAATATCGACACGATCTCACACTTTATTCAGCTTGAATTCTGCGTATTCGTTTCTTACGCATTTCGTTCCAGAATTCTATGAAATCCATCAAATGCGCGACACTGTACTGTCGGCTTTTGCACTGGACTGAACTGTACGGCGTACGCGCGTTGCCTGTGGCCTGTGGAGTGGCGCATCGGCCGGATACCGAATTCGTTTGCTCGGGAAAACCTACTCGCGCGGCGCGCGGGGCAGATTTGCGCGGGACAGCTACCCTACTTACCTACTTAGGGGAAACAAATTGTCAGGCGGAGTATTTGGCATCAAAAACGCACCATATAGTAATCGCGTATAATTTAGGCCTTGCTTTGATTAGGCTTAGGCTTAGACTTAGGCTTAGGCGTGCGTGCCGGTGCGTACATGCGTGCGTGCGTGCCGGCGGGTGCGCATTCGCGTCGTTGCGTGCGTGCCAGTGCGTCGTGCTGGTGCGTGCGTGCGTGCGTGCCCGTGCGTGCGTGCCGGTAAGCAAGCATACCAACTTTGCCAGTGACGTTTCCGTTGGCAAACTGCAGAGAACCTGTACGAGTTGGAGCGCCGAGGACGCGGACGACGCGGCCGTCGACGCGCACCGCCGCTTCTTCGAGACGACCATGCAGCGCTGCCTGCGCGCCGCCGTCGCTGACGGCTCGCTCCCGAGAACCCCCGCGGTAATCAGCCTTGCGCGTACGTCGGCAGCGCTGCATCGTCGGCGCACGCTGCCCGACGCTGCTGCCGCCCACCACGACAACGCCCCTGGCCCACGAGCGCCGCTCGTCCAGGTGCAGCCGGCGTCCCCGTCGTCTGCCCTGCAGCCTGGAGCCTGCAAGTCCAGCCGTGGTAAAAGTGAAACTGAAAGAGAGCGTTCCGGTCATCCACCTCTCAGACGGGCTTTGCGATTTCTCTAAGCCCCCTACGAGGCAGCCACTACGCAACGGCACGAACGCGCGCCCGCCCGCACAGACGCACGCCGAAACCTAAGCCTAAACCTAAGCCTAAGCCTTAATCAAAGCTTAAGCAAGGTCTACATTATACGCGATTACTGTTTGGTGCGTTTTCAATGCCAAATACTCCGCCTTACAAATTGTTTTCCCCAAGTAGGTAAGTAGGGTAGCTGCCCCGCGCAAATCTGCCCCGCGCCCCGCGCGAGTAGGTTTTCCCGTTTTGCGCGTTTCCGCTTGTTCTCCAGCACCCCACGAAGAGATATTCCTCAGAATTTGTTGTGACGAGAAGTGAACAGCAGCGATGTCTTCCTTTCCACCACAACCGGTGTTGCGTGAGATCGGACGGCATTTGGTCCTGTCTGACATCTGCGGTTTGCGCCTTGTCTGTCGCGCCTGGAGGGACACGTTCCGGCTGCAGCAGTCCTGGATCGACATTTTCGACTGCCGAATTGAAATTATTCAGAATTCTACTCTCCCTTGGGTGCACATGAAACGCGACCAGACTGACATTGATTTCCCCAACGTTAACTGCACGCACGTAAACCAACCCAAACCACAATTTTCTAAGCGTTGTTCAACCTGTCTATACAATGTCTGCAAAAAGAAAAAGAGCTAACTTCAAGAAAATGGGCGCCATAAAAACCCCATAATAAATCTTTTTTTAAGTGAGCACATGAGTTGCGCTTTATGTGCTTTGCTTGTGTCACTGACCGCTGTGAGCTACCATGATGAATGGTCAGTTGTGAGGTTGGCAGTTTTCCCACACGACAAGTCAATTGGTGGTGAAAGTCAACACTTGAAAGACTGCTTGGTGCACTTGCTTGCCGAGGTTCGTGGAGGCTTGGGCTTGAGACGACTCAGTGTCGATGTATCTACCATTCTTCTACGAGAGTTCAGCCATGGATTCTTTGAACAACTGCACATGGCGCTTCTGCAGAAGTAAGCATACGTACGTACAGTATTGAAGAAACATGTGTATGGTTGTCATATGGGGATGTGAATGTCAATATTAAACCATTGCACGTCTTTACGCTCAAGTCTTACCTCTTTCTCCATCGCTGAGAGCTACATACTTGTTTAGAAGCTGCTTGTGGGGTCTTCGATTCAATGACTCAGCCTATTCATTACCTGCACAACAGAAGTTTGAGCCCTGGCTTTGGCTGCTACCTTCTTTAAGGTTCTTTTGGTTTAAGCAGGTTGCATTGGTTGAAGAAACAGCAGCGAATCTCGCTCTATCAAGTGACAAGCATCCTGCAGTCTGGCCCCATCTGGAGGAGGCTTATGTTGATGACGACGTTTTTGCATTGGTACTGTTTGGAAACAGAAGCATTGCAAACTCACTGGTCAGAGTGTGCCTGGAAAGGTTGAGAGTCTCGGAGCTGCAGCAGTCAAGTGTGCCAGTGTTGCCACATGTCAAGCTGTTCCATGTGGAGTCCCTGTGGGATCAAGTGAATGCTGGCGAATTCAAAGGCCTCTTGCTGCTGCCACTCGCGTTGATGACTCCCAGTGTTACTATGCTCAGGATCACCTGGTACTATTATTACATTCTGGTGTGTACGACGAAGAGGAAGACAACTGCCTCTGCTATTCTGGATACACTGGCTCGAGGTGCGTAGGGCATAGGTGGCAGGTTCGCCCCCCCCCCTTGCTGGCATACCTGTAACTGGGGGGAGGCTTTGGGGCCCACTATTTTTCCAACACCTATCCAACCCCCCCTCCCCCGACGCCCCCCTAGAATTTTCCTGTACTTATTTACACGCTATTTTAGTGCCGTATTTTCGGTTTTGACTCCTCTCTCTCTCCAACATTTATAATTTCGGACATTTTATTCGGGATGGCTCTAGACCACTTACTTTCTACCCTTTCCCCCCTCTCGACCCTTTTCACCCCTCTCTTCGAACCCAACCTACACCCCTGGCGTAGGGTCTTTCTGGATTACGATTCTTTCTTTCACGAACGTAATTAGCAATTTAACGTTTTAGATGCGGCGTCCGCAAGCCCCGCTTCAGTGGAAGCCAACTTGTTGGCCTAATCTCCTTTTTGGCTCTCAGTGTACGTTCTGGGGATAATACACATACTGCGCATACCTGTAACCGGGTCTGGAAGAGGGGGCGGGGGTAAACGGCCGAATTCTGGGGGGTGTCTGGCTGGAGCAAAAAGTGGGGGTAGCTAGCCATTTTTTGAGTTATAATGGTACTTTTTGGTGTAAAATGGGTATAAATAGGGTGTAAACAGCGTCATTTAGGCCATATTTTGGTCATATAACACTGAAAAGCACTAAAAAAAACACCAACATTTACTCACTTTCAGAGTGAAAATCCCTTGGGAAAATTCTGGGGGGCGGGGGGGGGGGGGGTAAACCCCTCCCCCCCGTACAGCTATGATGCTGCGTGTCCAGCCCCCTCCCCCACCCCGGTGTAGCTGAGATTACTCCTCAGGATCTGTTGAAATGTGAAACGCGATGCATATCATTCCTCTCATTACTGTTGACAGACATCTACTGCCTCGGCGCTTTAGTATTATTCCGGTCTGGTGAACCATCAGTTTGAATAGGATCTTCTCACCCCTCAGAATTTTTCTTAAAGATTTTCAACCTATCTAAAACGATAAAAGTGAGTGAATGTCAGTGTTTTTCGGTACTTTCCCATGTAATATGACCGCAAAACAGCCGAAATAGCGCCATTTAGACCCTATGTATGTAGAACGCTTATTTCTGTTTTTTTTTGCAGGGTATCAGTTTGTGCTTTTGCTGCCTGTGCAGCATCAAGGCGTCGTCTAGGCACCAGTCCCAGACTGAAGGGGTGGTGCGCAATGGGATGGCTGCTGGGCAGCTCCGCGCTTCCATAGCCCGCCCCAGCGCGACCCCGGTGACTGTGTGGAACGGCGACCGTCCCTACCCCACGCGGACCTATCACGCGCCCGACAGTCCCAACTGCGCGCCTGTGCCCGCCACCTTCGCGGCGCAGTCCCAACCCACACCCCCTCCGCCTCCTCTGCCCCCGCCCAGCTATGAGGCGGCGACAAAAGAAGTAGCGAATAGCGGTCTCTGCAGCTAAACAAAGCTAAGACTCGTCGCATCTCGTGCTCAGCGGTGTGGCCCATTGGAAGTCGTGATCGAACGTACGTAACTTTTAATTCGGTCGTTTTGGTAGTTCGCGCTGGCGCGCCCTTTTCCCCAATCGTATGTTGCACTCTGTTCTGGCTAAGCGAGTGAGATTCATAGATTTTCATAACTGGCTCTGGCTCGCCCATCTACGTGCAGGTATATCATTCACAGGTCTACCACTTCCGCTGGTGATACACATACAGACGATAGAAAAAGAGTCAGTGGCGGATCCAGGCGGAGAAGGGGGGAGTGGACCCAGTGGACCTAGTTCTTCGCGTAAACATGCAGTAGAAAATGGCCCATAATTTTTATATATTATCCATAATCCATAATTTTCAACAGGGTCCTCCATTCTGCAAAATCCCTCCCTCACCCTTTGAAAGTAATTTCTGAACCGCCACTGGATAAAGTTCTGCCTTTAGAACGGTTATATGAAAATGTGTCTCCGTCTTCCGCTTTGATAAGCAGATCATATCCACAAACAGGTCGATCAGACGTAGCTACTAGCTACAATACTGAATTCGCTGTATCGTGCCGATGGTGTACTGCGTGCGGATGGAATCAGTCCAGACTAAACTTGGCAACTGAGTGCGCAAAACATTTTTGAACACAGACGCCATTGATACACTACATGCTATGCTGTCGGTCTGAAAATTTCAAATGTACCCCTACATCTGCAGGTTGCTTGATGCCATGAACGGCATGGATTTGTCTAGGCTGGTAGCAAAATTCTGGGTCAAATACTGGGAAAACACATGGTTGGCGTTTATATGCCTGAGATGAGGATCAGCAAATGAAGTCGTTGACCAAGCCCTGATTCCTTTCGGAGGTGAAAGCTTCCCCTCCCCCCCCCCCCTTGGCTACGCCACTGATGCGTTCGTCTCCACTCCACTCCAAGCCAATTACCGGCAAGTCTGCCTGTCTAAGTCTAGGCTGTAGCACTTCATCCGATCTGCAGCAACTGCACAAGAGTATTATGAGAGCCAGTGTGGTGCAGCTGTTTCAACAGGACTGTGTGGCGCGCCGGCGACGGCTCTTTTCATTGCTTGTTTGCAATGGGCACGCGACGCAAGCCGCTCGTCGCATTGTGTCGTCGTCGGCTGCCTCTGCAACTGAACAACTGTATGTAGCAGCCGCCGGCTCGCGTGCGTGCGTGGCTCTGTCTGTGGCGGGCGGTGTTAGAAACGCAGGCGAAGGCGATTGTGCCGATTCGGGCGAGAGCCAAGCGTCGAAGGCTGAGTCGTGTCGTGCGGCGTTGCTCTTGTCGCACCGCTCTGTTTGTTGACCTCCCTCAAACCCCTCCCTCTGGGCGAACTTGGGGTGGACACAATAACTAGAGCTGCATTTATTGTCCTTTGTCGTCCGCCGACCGTTTAAAGGCGGAGAGGTGGGCGGGCTTCGTTCGTTTTGTCGGCTTTGCGACCTGAGCGAAAGACAGCAGCATGACTCGCCTTGCAGGCACGCTGCTCGCACAACTGTTTCTTCTGGGACGAACGGGTGCCTACTTCACGACCTATTTTCCATCGGTGCCGCGCCAGTACCACCCAGGACAGCCCTTCCTAAGAGGCAGCTTCTTCACGACGCCTGTAGCGCCGATCGTGCCTCCAGGCTTCGCGGTCAGAAGCGCCTTCATGGCCAGGCCGATTCCGCAGCCGGGAAAGGCGGTGCGTTCTACACACCTTATGTCTTCTAATCGAACCCCTTCGTATTCACCCGACACTACAATTAGCCCCCGCCCCCCTGGGTGCCTTTTAGATTTCCTGTATTTCTGAGAACTGGGTTCAAATCCCAGCACTGCAGTCGCCTTTTTTTCACGTCTCTTCAATTATAGCCTCCCCAACCCCTAAAAATAACTAGTTCTACTCCAGTCATTCGCGTTTGTGAGTACTCTAAGCGCTCTAGTACCCCGGGAGGTGATTGTTTCATCTGAGCAGAAAACAACGAAACAATGGAAATGATGTACATGGTACATGTACGTAATTACGTATACATACATGGTCGTGCAATCTATTCATGTTTGCACGACCAACTAGAAATATTTGTGCCTGTCTGTGCAATTTGTCAGTGAAATCTTGTACATCAAACGCACCTCAACTTACAATGCATGCGAAAGAAAGCTGCGCTTTTAGATGACGATGGTATTGATCTCTGGATCGAGCAAAATGCTGTCTGCGCCAGACGCCATTCCCATCGAGTACAACTTTGTCACGACCATATCCGTGGTGCGTACAGAATCGCAGAATTTCGAACCGTGTATATAGATACAGTAGGCGTACATACAGATGCAGTCAGTTTCACTTGTTTCTGCGAGAGAAGAAGCGGCGCAACCGGCACCTAGCCACAAAAATACTCTGCATTGTGCTGTAAACTTCACAACAGTTTCCCCACTCCAATAGCCCCCCCCCCTTCCCCCCAGCCGGGGAGCAGCCGAAAGTTGAAACAATTGTCCCCCGGGGTACTATTGGAGAAGTTACAGTATGTAGGGTCTTTCCCTGAACAATTCTTCAGGTTCTGTCTGGGGACTGCGTGGTGCTGTTCGACAGCGGCCTGTCGACGCAGCGCGAGGCGCTGCTGGCGGCGCTCTCGAGCCGCGGTCTCCGAGCGGACGACGTCACGCACGTGGTGCAGTCGCACGAGCACATGGACCACACCATGAACACAGGACTCTTCCCCAACGCCAAGGTCTACGCGGGCATCTCCGAGTTTCAGCCGCGGGCGCAACTGTGCGTCCGAGAGGGCGGGGGAATGAATGAATAAATCAATCATACTGAGTATTGTTACCGTAAATACTGTAATAGTGCCTCGAGGCAGTGCATGTACCTTTTCCCTCACCTCATGGTACAATTATTTCAAGTTCCCGTACATGACTGCGTACAGTGTTTGAGAAAGGGGCAATTTTTGAGGTTATACGGCGTGTCAATGCGCGCTCTGACAGGCGTGCACATCGCCTACCTTGTCCCTTTCCAGTTACCGGATTCTCGTTCTGAACCCGTCCGATCCGTCGCAAGTGGTCCAGATCGATGACAACCTCAAGATCAGGCTGACCCCGGGCCATGGGAGCGGCGGAGACGATCGATCGCTGATCGTCAGCAACGATCAGCAGTTTGGCAAAATCGCCCTCGTAGGTGATCTCTTCCTGGACGAGACGGACGTCAGGGACAGGGAGGTGGGTGTACTATGCACATGTGCGCACAAACATGTTGTACAGGTTTTAACGGCACACTAGACATTTTATCCGAATCTACCGTGTTGTGGGAGGTACAATGCATGTAAGAGCAAAAATCTGCGATCGCGACAGGAAAGGGCTTTTGCATACAGCTCTCAGAGTATATCTGCAGCTCCTGTCAAATTTAATGTTACTCTCGAAACCGTCCTAGACACAAAGCCCATTTGCATGTCCTCAGCAGCAGCAGCAGTTCGTTCAGAACGCGGCGGCCGCGATCACGGCCACTCAAGTGGAGAGTCAGCGGGCGATCGTGTGCGAAGAGCGCGTCGACTACATCGTGCCGGGGCACGGCACGATGTTCCGCGTCACCGATGCCCTCCGGGCCCGGTTCGGCTGCGGCGGCGACGTACAAAGCCCTGCAACCGCAGCCGGACCACTCCCCACCGTAGGAGGACAAGGGGAGGTGGGGCAACAGGCGCAGTTTACGACTCCGACTACGACTCAGACCCCTTCCGACTACGATATCGATGATTGCTTGGGCTGTCCCCGAAGGTAAAGTGATCCTGAATCCTGATCCTGGAGACAAGAGGACGAGGAAGAAAACGCAGAGAATGTGGAGAAGAGAGCGTAAGAAGGGTACGTACATGTTGAAGAAATCGGTTGTTGTGGATTGTGGTTTTGGAAAGGTGTGATGTCGTTTGAGTGCACGCCTTTCATCTTTGTATTCGTTTTGCAGGAAGTTGAATTCGTTAAGAACACCACTCAACAATATCAAGAATGCTAGCCATCAATGGGCTGAGCCTCCGGGTGTGGATTTCTATTCTAGAAATGTGCAGTGCTGGGCAAAATCTTTGTTGTTGTGGAGCGCAAACCTATATTTTCTCTAAACACGCATGAAAATATACCGTCTGCCCTTTTCTGCCATAAGCCCAGCTGGGTAGCTGGATAACAACTACACTGCAGGCAGGATTTTGGGTCAACTCGTTTACACAACTGTATAGGCGTGTACAGTTTCCGTTCCAAAATGTTCATGAGTTGCAAATCGGGTCTGGATACATTTGTGTCTGGGGTCTGAGTCCGGGTCCGTTCCGTTTCCCTGTACCCCTTTATAATTTGCCAGACGTACCTAAATTGATCGGCCTGAGTGGCTGCTAACAGATTAACGCAAAAGCGAGGAACTAATCGTTGGGGTAACCAACGTATGCGAACGCAAGTGCTTCGGTGCCGTCATGCGTTCGAGTACCTATACAGGCAGCAGTGGTATGCTGCTCTTAAGGTTTGCAAAGTATCTACATGCACTGTGTGTCGTCGTTAAAAGAAGGACTAAGATAAGCCAGCATGGTGTCAGTCCACATGACTTACGATCAGCTAGGGCGCTAACCTTTGTTCTCTGGGAGCATCCCTACGTGTGGTGAGCAGAGAAGAAAGCACGGTGTCAAAGGGAAAAATGAAGGAACCTTCAACTACATACGTACTGTTCTTTTGGTCTTCACTTGCATGTGTTGGCGTTCGCCTTTTTCATGCCACCTTGCATATGTACCATTGTTGCAACTCTATTTCCAGGCTGAATGAACGAGCCCCCCCCCCACCCCCCTCCGACGACGCAAATAGACGAGGACGGATGCATGGATGGGCCTTTGTCTGAAGCTCCAAATTCCATTTCCCTGTCGCGGGGAGGGGGTTAGTGGCTGTCAACAGATTAGCGCAACAGGGCAGCACGTGACCGCTAGCGTAACCGCGCGCGTGTGCGTGGTGTGGCGACGCAAGCGCAACGTTCACATGGCGAAACGACCGTTTCCTGTCTGGGCCCGTAAAAGTTGGCTGTAAAACGCCTTGTCTGAGTGCTCCCACTTAACCGCATGCGTCCCCCTCGCGCCCTTCCTACCGTTTACGCGCCACGTTAAGCGGCTTCTGTGAACCCGCGGAGAGATACAGAACTCTTCAAATAAGTGGGATCCAGATGATTGGCAACCCTTTGACTACCTCCATACAGAATAGAAGGTCCCTTCATTGTCTAGCAGAGCGCAAGTTATTCAACGACATATAAAAAACAATAAAGAAAACAAAAAAATGAACATGAAAAAGTAGGTACCTCAGAGCAGTCAGCACAAAACAGCAACAGCACAAAAATGCGTGACGCGTGCGAAAGAGAATGCTTCCTCAGTTTAATATTGATCTAATTAAACACCTTAGTATCCCATCCTGATTGTTAATGCTGAATTTACTTAGGCAATTGTCCTTTGCCGAATCTTGCAGTTCAAATGTACAGGTTGTTCTTGGGTGCCTTATTTTGGCTCAATACTGTGCCAGTTGTACAGGCAGACAACACCGCAAGGCGCTGTCATGCACGCTGGTTTACGGGCGATGGTATGCGGGTCTAGGTTTGGGAAAAAATAAACGGCGTTGAGAGAATGGCAAGAGATAAGCCGCCTCTGTGACACTCCACACGACTTATGGTTAGCTAGACCGCTAAGCTTTACTCTTTGGGCGTGTACCTAGCATTACGTGGGCTGAGCAGAAAGAAAGGAGTCTATCAAAGAAAAAATGAAGAGAGGGACCTTCATCATAGTCTTGGCTTGTATGTACGCTGTTGTCACAGGTGCGCATCTTACAGTAGATCCCCCAAGCCCTACAATGACTGCCCCATCCCCTTCTAATAAGCACTCAGCCCCCGCCCTTCTAAACTGTGCAAAGGAGCACGCTTTACGGCATATGTACCTACTGTACCCGTCGATAATGCGACCTGCTATACTGTCCGACCCGACGATAAACAGAATATAAACGATGATCAAGCAAAAGTGTGACGGACTCCGACAAGCACTATTCTTTGTGATTGTGCAAATACTACTGGCTTTCATTGAACATCAAAAAGAACTTTGCAGTGGTGACGCCTGAACCAAGCAAACTCAAGTGCTTCGGCTGCGTCGCTTCACTGCCAGTGGCTCGAGTGCTGGTCGAAATCTTCAAGGTTTGCTCTCGCTTGTTTTAAACCCAAAAGCAGTGCACATAAAAAAACGCGTAATAAATCGAACGCTACATGCTACTATAGCTCATGCAACAGCTCAGCTCATACATGCTCACAACACGATACGATGTGTACATGCAGTCACCCCTGCTGCAATTGCAATACTGTCACTGCTGAACTGCAACTGCACGGCAATTGAACATGTGACTGTCGAGTCTACAGCTGGGAAAAATCAATACTCTGCTCGTTCAGCCATCGCTCCACACCAAATTGGCCTTTCCGTGTGCCACCCTTTACACAACGGATGTCGAGGGCGAGCAGAAATGCCAGGAAATGACCAAGGCGCTGTTCGACGTGGGTGTGGAGAAGGTTGCCAAGCGATTCCTCAACATCGACTCCTGCAGAAGCATGGGCTATTGCGAGCTCAAGAAAAGCGGGTTCTCCTCGATTGCCGAGCCAGAGTGCCAGGTCATGCAGAAGGCGCTATTGGAAGGGGTGCGGTAACAATGACCAAATTCCTTGCGAGCGAGTGCCCCCAATTATACACTGGGCTTTCAGGACGTGCTGCCCATCGCACGGGCAGTCTGCGACGCCACCGGCGATTACTCGACCCGCTGTCATGACACCATTCAACAGTTCTCAGGGCTGATCAAGACCGTTGGTCACGTTGCTGTCAACACATTTGTCGGCAAGGACAGCGCCGAGCTGATGAAGAGCGTTTGCCAGAGCGCGAAAGGTTCAATTGCTTTTGAGGACTTGTTAGAAGACTAATTTAAAATGAACACAGAAGCAGCTGACGCAGCAAAGCGTTTCCCAACATTCCTCCCCCAACATCACACTTATCGCACCAAAATGACTCTGCTTAAGACGCCCGCGTCGCCTTCGTGCGCTCCGTCGCTGAGGAGCCACCGGCCCCTGAGGAGCCGCCAACTGAGCCCGACGAAGGAGCCAAGTGCAAGTACTGCGGCATCGCTGCGGACATTGTGGTCAAGTACCTGCTGGACGGGCCCTACCAGCGCTGCCTCGAGGTCAAGGTCAAGGTGTTCTGCGACCTCGTGCTCCTCACCACCCTTGACAAGAAGAAGGAATACGTCAAGACGGTGAGGAGAGGGGGAGGGAAGGATGAGCAGATCTGGATCTGCACCACCAGACAGATCCAAAGACTGATCCAGAGGCTCTCCAAAGCGAGCCACTTTTCATTAGCCTCCCACCAATTGAGTGAGGGTTGGTAAAATGATGGAACGTGTAGCGGACAGAGTCCCATGCCAATCCAGACGCCAATAACTCTTAGTCACTACAATGTTTCTAGTGGCACTACTTACACCACAGCATGATATGGATGCCAGCTTGGTACAATTTCGGTGCGTTTCTAGTGTCAAGAGACCGTGCAGAAGACGTCCGACTTTATCTGGGGTATACCCAAGCTGTTCGTCGCCAAGCACTACCTCTGCAACGTTAGTTTTTTTCTGTGTAACAGTTTGTATAATCTCATCTTTTTTTCGCTGTCTGGTTGCATCACCACTCATGGCATTAAAAGTAGCATTACCAACGCAAATGCTAATACAGGGTGGCGCACCCTTGAGCATCCCGTTTTATCGGCGAATAGCTGCTGAGTGCGTCAACCGATTTCACTCAAATTATCAACATTGGTGTTGGACAACCTAACTTCAAATTTGTCAAAGTTTCGTTTCAATCGCGGTGCTTATTCGCTGTACTCAAGGGTGCGCCACCTCTGTAACTGTCTGTATCTGTAATAGAATCTGTAGCTGAACAAGGAGAGGAAAACAGCACATTCATTTTATTTAAACAATATTGCATTGTACTGAGCATTTATAATGTTGAAAAGAGGAACACATTCATTTACAGACTGTGGTGATGCGGTTCAGTCGTTTGCGAATCAAATTCAAATGAACTTAAAATTGACTTCAAATTCACTTTTCAGAAACTGGTTGGATGCGCGTTTGAGGCTCCGCCTACAAAGGCGCCACTCCATTGAACGGACACACTCGAAAAGTTATTTACCGCAATCGTCCTTGAGTTCCCATGAATTCCTATCTAATATGACCAACATAAAGCGAATAAAGAAAATAGACAAAAATTTTAATTCGATCAGAATTTAAGTGACGCTATGCAATGTTTAATTGCAAAGACACTAAACAACAACACCATAAACAAGTTTGATGGAATGCCAAAAAGACGCATATGATACACATGGCTGAGCAATGTTACATGTATAATAGGTCCTATATCACGATAGCATCAGACCGAGCTGTGTGCCCCAACGCGAAAACGTTGACCCATTATGCTCTTGCCTGCATTTACACGGCACAAAATCGAAACAACGCGAGTGCACACGAATACAAATACTGCAGAACAACCAGAACCATCCAACAAAGCTGCACATCCAGAAAAAGAATGCATTAGTCATATGCTTAATCCAGTCGAGTATGTGATTGTGCTATCTAGAACTAGCATATGGCGACTTCTCTGAACAACTTATCTGTCAATCAATTCTTGGCATGTCCCACTGGTTCCAGAAACGCCGATTCATCTCATCTGCTGATGTCACAGAAGAAGCTATTACAACAACATTTCCTTGGATGACTCTGATTGGGTGCATCCTTTCCTCAAATACAGGTTCGGACGACCTGAAAGCCTCCTTGTATAGCTCTAGTGGAACCCTGTCAGAGGGCCATAGATTCAGCCCAGTCATCTGTAAGCGGGAAGGGACGCCCAACATCCGTTCCACCCACAGACATTGTAGCGAGTGCGCCTCAGTGATGAATGAGTCATAGCTGAAGCAAAGAGGCGATGCTTGCTGATTAGGACGAACGTGAAGAAACCAGCTAGAAGGAGAGGCAGTGAAGCGATGAGCCGATAAGCCGCATGTTTGTAGTGCAATGAAAATAAATACAATGTAATAATAGTACCAGGTGATCCTGAGCATAGTGACATTGGGAGTCATCAGCGCGAGTGGCAGCAGCAGGAGTCCTTTGAATTCGCCAACATTAACTTGATCCCACAAGGACTCCACATGGAACAGCTTGACATGCGGCAACACAGGCACACTTGACTGCTGCAGTTCTGAGACTCTCAACCTTTCAAGGAACAGTCTGACCAGTGAATTTGCAATGCTTCTCTTTCCAAACAGTACCAATGCAAAAACGTCATCATCAACATGAGCCTCCTCCAGATGGGGCCAGACTGCAGGATGATTGTCACTTGATAGAGCGAGATTCGCTGCTGTTTCTTCAACCAATGCAACCTGCTTAAACCAAAAGAACCTTAAAGAAGGTAGCAGCCAAAGCCAGGGCTCAAACTTCTGTTGTGCAGGTAATGAATAGGCTGAGTCATAGAATCGAAGACCCCACAAGCAGCTTCTAAACAAGTATGTAGCTCTCAGCGATGGAGAAAGAGGTAAGACTTGAGCGTAAAGACGTGCAATGGTTTAATATTGACATTCACATCCCCATATGACAACCATACACATGTTTCTTCAATACTGTACGTACGTATGCTTACTTCTGCAGAAGCGCCATGTGCAGTTGTTCAAAGAATCCATGGCTGAACTCTCGTAGGAGAATGGTAGATACGTCGACACTGAGTCGTCTCAAGCCCAAGCCTCCACGAACCTCAGCAAGCAAGTGCACCAAGCAGTCTTTCAAGTGTTCACTTTCACCACCAATTGACTTGTCATGTGGGAAAACTGCCAACCTTACAACTGACCATTCATCATGGTAGCTCACAGCGGTCAGTGACACAAGCAAAGCACATAAAGCGCAACTGATGTGCTCACTTAAAAAAAGATTTATTATGGGGTTTTTATGGCGCCCATTTTCTTGAAGTTAGCTCTTTTTCTTCTTGTAGACATTGTATAGACAGGTTGAACAACGCTTAGAAAATTGTGGTTTGGGTTGGTTTACGTGCGTGCAGTTAACGTTGGGGAAATCAATGTCAGTCTGGTCGCGTTTCATGTGCACCCAAGGGAGAGTAGAATTCTGAAGAATTTCAATTCGGCACTCAAAAATGTCGATCCAGGACTGCTGCAGCCCGAACGTGTCTCTCCAGGCGCGACAGACGAGGCGCAAACCGCAGATGTCGGACAGGACCCAATGCCGTCCGATCTCACGCAACACCGGTTGTGGTAGAAAGGCAGACATCGCTGCTGTTCACTTCTCGTCACAACAAATTCTGACGAATATTTCTTCGTGGGGTGCTGGAGAACAAGCGGAAACGGTTACGCTTAAAAACCGCACACGTTGAAAACCGCACACGCGCAATTCAAAACTGTGCACACTAAAGGTTTGAATTTCTTGGTTGTTGAGCAAAAATCGATAATGGCCGGAACCGAGGCGGTGTTCGGCCGCTCTCAGAAGGGCGGACGGTCGCATTGTTCACGAGCCGCGAGAATCCGAATCACACGTTTGTGTTTACCATCCACAGGGTCAGCAGCGATGGAGAATCGCTCACGCTCCGCTGTCAGCACTGCCAATCCATTGCTAGACGCGCGAAAAAGGCTGGTGCTGTCTTGCCTGCTTATCTCCATATTATTATTTTTTTTTGTATTGGTTCTCACAACTCAGGCAGAGAAAGGCCGACCGTGAGCACCCTTCGGATCTCGGACCGGGACCCTTCGGACCGGTCGTCACAATTCCATTTCCTTGTCATGGGGAGGGGGTTAGTGGCTGTGGGCGGTCAACAGATTAGCGCAACAGGGCAGCACGTGACCGCTAGCGTAACGACCCGTGTGTGCGTGGTGTGGTGACGCAAGTGCAACGTTCACATCTCGCAACGACCGTTTCCTGTCTGGGTCCGTAAAAGTTGGCTGTAAAACGCCTTGTCTGAGTGCTACCACTTAACCGCACGCGTCCCCCCCCCACGCCCCCTTCCTACCGTTTACGCGTCGCGTTAAGCGGCTTCTGTGAACCGCGGAGAGATACAGAACTGTTCAAATAAATGTCTATCGACCCAAATGATTGGCAACTCGTTGACTACCTCCGTACAGAATAGAACGTCCCTTCAATGTCTGGCACAGCGCAAGTTATTCAACGACATAATGTAAAATAATAAATAAAACAACTAAAAAAATAAACATAAAAACGTAGGATACTCAGCAAAAAACAGCAACAGCACAAAACTGCGTAACGCGTGCGAAAGAGAATGCTTCCTCAGTTTAATAGGTATCCTACGCTGATTGTTAATGCCGAATTTACTCAGACAATTGTCCTTTGCCGAATCTCAAAACAGTTCAAATGTAAAAGTTGTTCTTGGGCGCCTTATTTTGGCGCAATACTGTGCCAGTTGTACAGGCAGACAACACCGTAAGGCGCTGTCATGCACGCTGGTTTACGGGCGATGGTATGCGGGTCTAGGTTTGGGAAAAAATAAACGGCGTTGAGAGAATGGCAAGAGATAAGCCGCCTCTGTGACACTCCACCACACGACTTATGGTTAGCTAGACCGCTAAGCTTTACTCTTTGGGCGTGTACCTAGCATTACGTGGGCTGCGCAGAAAGAAAGGAGTCTATCAAAGAAACAATGAAGAGAGGGACTTTCATCATAGTCTTGGCTTGCATGTACGCTGTTGTCACAGGTGCGCATCTTACAGTAGATCCTCCAAGCATTCCAATGACAGCCCCATCCCCTTCTAATAAGCACCCCCTGCTAGACTGTGCAAAGGAGCACACTCTACAACCTACAGTAGTATGCACCTACTGTACCTGTGGATAATGCGACCTATGTTATACTGTTCAATGACTGGTTAGACAGAATATAAACGATGATCAAGCAAAAGTGTGACGGACTGCGACGAGCCGTATTCTTTGTGATTGCACAAATACTACTGGCATTTATTGAATATCGAAAGGAACTTTGCAGTTGTGACGCCTGAACCAAGCAAACTCAAGTGCTTCGGCTGCGTCGCTTCCCTGCCAGTGGCTCGAGTGCTGGTCGAAATCTTCAAGGTTCGCTCTCGCTTGTTTTAAACCCAAAAGCAGTGCACATAAAAAAACGTAAAATAAATCGAACTAGAATCACAACACGCTACGATATGTACATACAGTCACTCTGTTGCAATTGCAATACTGTCACTGCTGAACTGCAACTGCACGGCAATTGAACATGTGACTGGTCGAGTCTACAGCTGGGAAAAATCAATACTCTGCCCGTTCAGCCGTCGCTTCACACCAAAGTGGCCTTCCCTTGTGCCACCCTTTACACGACGGATGCCGAGGGCGAGCAGAAATGCCAGGAAATGACCAAGGCACTGTTTGACGTGGGTGTGGAGAAGGTTGCCAAGCGATTCCTCAACATCGACTCCTGCAGAAGCATGGGCTATTGCGAACCCAAGAAGAGCGGTTTCGCCTCCATCGCGGAGCCAGAGTGCCAGGTCATGCAGAAGGCGCTACTGGAGGGGGTACGGTAACCCCGACCAATCTTTTTGCGAGCGAGTGCCACCAATTATGCACTGGACTTTCAGGACGTGCTGCCCATCGCACGGGCAGTCTGCGACGCCACTGGTGATTACTCGACCCGCTGCCATGACACCATTCAACAGTTCTCGGGACTGATCAAGACCGTTGGTCACGTTGCTGCCAACACGTTTGTCGGCAAGGACAGCGCCGAGCTGATGAAGAGCGTTTGCCAGAGCGGGAAAGGTTCAATTGCTTTTGAGGACTTTTGAAATTGTTAGAAGCAGAGCAGCTGACGCAGCAGTTTCCCAACATTCCTCCCCCATCATCATACTCATCGCACCAAAATGACTCTGCTTAAGACGCGCGCGCCGCCTTCGTGCGCTCCGTCGCTGAGGAGCCACCGGCCCCTGAGGAGCCGCCAACTGAGCCCGACGAAGCAGCCAAGTGCAAGTACTGCGGCATCGCTGCGGACATTGTGGTCAAGTACCTGCTGGACGGGCCCTACCAGCGCTGCCTCGAGGTCAAGGTCAAGGTGTTCTGCGACCTCGTGCTCCTCACCACCCTCGACAAGAAGAAGGAATACGTCAAGACGGTGAGGAGAGGGGGAGGGAAGGATGAGCAGATCTGGATCTGCACCACCAGACAGATCCAAAGACTGATCCAGAGGCTCTCCAAAGCGAGCCACTTTTCATTAGCCTCCCACCAATTGAGTGAGAGTTGGTAAAATGATGGAACGTGTAGCGGACAGAGTCCCATGCCAATCCAGACGCCAATAACTCTTAGTCACTACAATGTTTCTAGTGGCACTACTTACACCACAGCATGATATGGATGCCAGCTTGGTACAATTTCGGTGCGTTTCTAGTGTCAAGAGACCGTGCAGAAGACGTCCGACTTTATCTGGGGTATACCCAAGCTGTTCGTCGCCAAGCACTACCTCTGCAACGTTAGTTTTTTTCTGTGTAACAGTTTGTATAATCTCATCTTTTTTTCGCTGTCTGGTTGCATCACCACTCATGGCATTAAAAGTAGCATTACCAACGCAAATGCTAATACAGGGTGGCGCACCCTTGAGCATCCCGTTTTATCGGCGAATAGCTGCTGAGTGCGTCAACCGATTTCACTCAAATTATCAACATTGGTGTTGGACAACCTAACTTCAAATTTGTCAAAGTTTCGTTTCAATCGCGGTGCTTATTCGCTGTACTCGAGGGTGCGCCACCTCTGTAACCGTCTGTATCTGTAATAGAATCTGTAGCTGAACAAGGAGAGGAAAACAGCACATTCATTTTATTTAAACAATATTGCATTGTACTGAGCATTTATAATGTTGAAAAGAGGAACACATTCATTTACAGACTGTGGTGATGCGGTTCAGTCGTTTGCGAATCAAATTCAAATGAACTTAGAATTGACTTCAAATTCACTTTTCAGAAACTGGTTGGATGCGCGTTTGAGGCTCCGCCTACAAAGGCGCCACTCCATTGAACGGACACACTCGAAAAGTGATTTACCGCAATCGTCCTTGAGTTCCCATGAATTCCTATCTAATATGACCAACATAAAGCGAATAAAGAAAATAGACAAAAATTTTAATTCGATCAGAATTTAAGTGACGCTATGCAATGTTTAATTGCAAAGACACTAAACAACAACACCATAAACAAGTTTGATGGAATGCCAAAAAGACGCATATGATACACATGGCTGAGCAATGTTACATGTATAATAGGTCCTATATCACGATAGCATCAGACCGAGCTGTGTGCCCCAACGCGAAAACGTTGACCCATTATGCTCTTGCCTGCATTTACACGGCACAAAATCGAAACAACGCGAGTGCACACGAATACATGTATACTGCAGAACAACCAGAACCATCCAACAAAGCTGCACATCCAGAAAAAGAATGCATTAGTCATATGCTTAATCCAGTCGAGTATGTGATTGTGCTATCTAGAACTAGCATATGGCGACTTCTCTGAACAACTTATCTGTCAATCAATTCTTGGCATGTCCCACTGGTTCCAGAAACGCCGATTCATCTCATCTGCTGATGTCACAGAAGAAGCTATTACAACAACATTTCCTTGGATGACTCTGATTGGGTGCATCCTTTCCTCAAATACAGGTTCGGACGACCTGAAAGCCTCCTTGTATAGCTCTAGTGGAACCCTGTCAGAGGGCCATAGATTCAGCCCAGTCATCTGTAAGCGGGAAGGGACGCCCAACATCCGTTCCACCCACAGACATTGTAGCGAGTGCGCCTCAGTGATGAATGAGTCATAGCTGAAGCAAAGAGGCGATGCTTGCTGATTAGGACGAACGTGAAGAAACCAGCTAGAAGGAGAGGCAGTGAAGCGATGAGCCGATAAGCCGCATGTTTGTAGTGCAATGAAAATAAATACAATGTAATAATAGTACCAGGTGATCCTGAGCATAGTGACATTGGGAGTCATCAGCGCGAGTGGCAGCAGCAGGAGTCCTTTGAATTCGCCAACATTAACTTGATCCCACAAGGACTCCACATGGAACAGCTTGACATGCGGCAACACAGGCACACTTGACTGCTGCAGTTCTGAGACTCTCAACCTTTCAAGGAACAGTCTGACCAGTGAATTTGCAATGCTTCTCTTTCCAAACAGTACCAATGCAAAAACGTCATCATCAACATGAGCCTCCTCCAGATGGGGCCAGACTGCAGGATGATTGTCACTTGATAGAGCGAGATTCGCTGCTGTTTCTTCAACCAATGCAACCTGCTTAAACCAAAAGAACCTTAAAGAAGGTAGCAGCCAAAGCCAGGGCTCAAACTTCTGTTGTGCAGGTAATGAATAGGCTGAGTCATAGAATCGAAGACCCCACAAGCAGCTTCTAAACAAGTATGTAGCTCTCAGCGATGGAGAAAGAGGTAAGACTTGAGCGTAAAGACGTGCAATGGTTTAATATTGACATTCACATCCCCATATGACAACCATACACATGTTTCTTCAATACTGTACGTACGTATGCTTACTTCTGCAGAAGCGCCATGTGCAGTTGTTCAAAGAATCCATGGCTGAACTCTCGTAGGAGAATGGTAGATACGTCGACACTGAGTCGTCTCAAGCCCAAGCCTCCACGAACCTCAGCAAGCAAGTGCACCAAGCAGTCTTTCAAGTGTTCACTTTCACCACCAATTGACTTGTCATGTGGGAAAACTGCCAACCTTACAACTGACCATTCATCATGGTAGCTCACAGCGGTCAGTGACACAAGCAAAGCACATAAAGCGCAACTGATGTGCTCACTTAAAAAAAGATTTATTATGGGGTTTTTATGGCGCCCATTTTCTTGAAGTTAGCTCTTTTTCTTCTTGTAGACATTGTATAGACAGGTTGAACAACGCTTAGAAAATTGTGGTTTGGGTTGGTTTACGTGCGTGCAGTTAACGTTGGGGAAATCAATGTCAGTCTGGTCGCGTTTCATGTGCACCCAAGGGAGAGTAGAATTCTGAAGAATTTCAATTCGGCACTCAAAACTGGACTGCCCTGGATCGACTGGATCGTCCTGGATCGACTGGATGTCGATCCAGGACTGCTGCAGCCCGAACGTGTCTCTCCAGGCGCGACAGACGAGGCGCAAACCGCAGATGTCGGACAGGACCCAATGCCGTCCGATCTCACGCAACACCGGTTGTGGTAGAAAGGCAGACATCGCTGCTGTTCACTTCTCGTCACAACAAATTCTGACGAATATTTCTTCGTGGGGTGCTGGAGAACAAGCGGAAACGGTTACGCTTAAAAACCGCACACGTTGAAAACCGCACACGCGCAATTCAAAACTGTGCACACTAAAGGTTTGAATTTCTTGGTTGTTGAGCAAAAATCGATAATGGCCGGAACCGAGGCGGTGTTCGGCCGCTCTCAGAAGGGCGGACGGTCGCATTGTTCACGAGCCGCGAGAATCCGAATCACACGTTTGTGTTTACCATCCACAGGGTCAGCAGCGATGGAGAATCGCTCACGCTCCGCTGTCAGCACTGCCAATCCATTGCTAGACGCGCGAAAAAGGCTGGTGCTGTCTTGCCTGCTTATCTCCATATTATTATTTTTTTTTGTATTGGTTCTCACAACTCAGGCAGAGAAAGGCCGACCGTGAGCACCCTTCGGATCTCGGGAAGCAGATGGGTGGCGGATCCAGAGCATCCGCAGGCTGGGATTAAAGAACGCGTACCGCCAGTCTCGCGAGTTCCGCACTGTACTGAATTGTCGCACGGTGTGGAAACATGTTCCATTTATATTTGCAGGCTTTCACAGCCGGCTGGGAACGATTTTCGAGAGCGTCCAGCACCCGCCTTTGGCCGAGTTCCTCACTCGCGTGCAGCAGCTGTTCGTGGAGAGCTCGCAGTCCGCCCAGCAGCTACTCGGTCACGTGCGACGGCCGGCATTGCGCCGACCCGAATACAGGGACTCGGAAACGGCTCTCTCGCGCGCGCGACAGCGCTTCAGCGACATGTTGGACGACTTGGAGCTGCGTCGGCAGCCCATCAATCACGATGACGTCGTTCCGTACGTCAGGCACCAGGCGGAGAACCTGAGCCACAATTTGTTGGATATCGGTGATGTGCAGCAATAGCCAGTGTCGCCTTTACTTGTTGCTCGATGTCCAGTTTGTATTTTGGAGAACGAAAGTGCATCAGGGTTTCTTGTGGGTACAGCAATGTGCTAAATACAACGGGATTGCTTATTGACATACCAGGGGAATGTCGTTCTCATTGTGTTGATAGCAGGGGCTTGATGCAATGAGAAATTTCAACGTGTGCGGTTTTTAACGTGTGCGGTTTTTGACGTGTGCGGTTTTTGACGTGTGCGGTTTTCAACTGACACTGGAGAACAAGCAGAAACGCACATTTGCACTTGCGGTTTTTAACGTGTGCGGTTTTCAACTGACACTGGAGAACAAGCGGAAACGCACATTTGCACTTGCGGTTTTTAACGTGTGCGGTTTTCAACTGACACTGGAGAACAAGCGGAAACGCACATTTGCACTTCACTACGAGCAAACGATTTTGGTGTCCAGCCGATGCGCCACTCCACGGGCAGCAATAGGCAGTAGATGGTGTGCAGAACTCGAGCGAGCGCGAGCGCCATCGGCACGACGCGCCGAAGCATGGCGCGAGGAAATCGATATACAAAATGTTGGCGCGCGCGCGCACAGTACAGTACAGTGCAAAAGCCAACAGTACAGTGTCGCGCATTTGATCGTTTTCATAGTATTCTGGTTCGAAATGCAACGCAGAATTCAAGCTGAAGTGTGGGAGATCGTGTCGACATTCAAGTGTCCATCAGATTGCAGAAAGGTGATGGTTTTCGATTGGTTTCTTAGGCACTTGCGGGACATGCGAGATTTCTCATCCAGTGCTGGTCCGACATACACCAGCCTGTTGTGCGTGCGTGCAATGCGTGTTATTGTCGTGGTGGGTGACAACTCAGTATCGTTTTTGAATGGTAGCGTCATATCTCCCATGTTCATCTGCGTGCACGACGACGTTCGTGGTATTGTTCCGAGTGCTGACGCGCGCTTGAATACGCGTCGGAGATTCCGGAGCCCCGTTCCGTCAAGAGTCCTCGATCCTCCCCTTGCTTCGATTGGCCCTTTCTACAATGGGACCATCGCTCTTGCTCCACGCCCTTACAACATCCCCCCTTCACGACTGGCAGCGCCCCCACTCTTCCGAATGAACGCTCGACGCCCACACGCGTTTCCAAGTTGAGGCGAGTGTTCTCCGACGCGAATCCTTGGTAGTTTGGCATAGACAAGTGAGGTTGAGCGACGGCGTGTGTGACGTCTCAACACCCCCCCCCTCTCCAATCCCGCCTGCAAAGCCGCTGGCACGAGTTTGCACTGGTCATCTGTCGTCCTTGGCGCGCGCGCGATTGCGACCGATTCGCGTTTACGGGGGGTGCTGCGCGCAACCCAGATTCCCCGCGCCGCTACAACCGCGCGACCACTACTATACTACGACACTGACACTGTTGACCCGCTCGGCTGTGGCCTGCCTGACCCCCTTTCGCCCCTACTCGTCTGCCGCCACCGGTGAACGCATCTCACACACGCACGGTGCACGCACTAGCCATGGGGGCGCGACTAGCACGGCTGCAGCTACTGCTGCTTGTGCTGGCGCCAAGGACGCTGCTGGCCGCAGCTGAGGGTGGCCTGGAAGACTTTTCGGAGAAGCTAATCGGAGAGTTCGTGAGAGACTCGGCTCGGCGGCGAGATCAAAGCCAACGACGGCTCAGCGACGCCTGTCGGACGGCGGTGGAAATGCTGGCGGCCGCGTACGAAGAGACAATGGACAGAAACTTTCAATTGGCGTTCTCCATCGGACCGGCCGAGCACGCCGAGACGGAATTTCAAGAACGGTAATGCCTTTATTGCAATTCTACGTACCTGTACATGCCGCGAAAACAGTGGCAACGGCATTTTAGGTGGCGCAACCGCTTCCTCTCTTGTATCGTTGCGGCCAACGAGACGCTACTGCGGCCCTCTGCAATTCCCCTCCAGTATTGTTTCGCTGTGGGAGATGTCAAGGCGGTTGGCGCCTGCCTACCGGCCAATGGCTGCGAGGCCGACGCAGATGTGCTGCAGCTGCTGGAACGCTGGAGACACACGGCTGCTGACAATGGGACCTCTGTAGTTGCAGGGGTTCTACCAACACTGAAGGGACCCACTTGCGTGGCCAGTCGCTGGGACACTCCCTGGTACAAACTGGTGCTTCCCTACGTTGATGCACTGCTGACTGGCTTGCTGGCTCTCTGCGTCATCAGCGGCACAGCTCTGGCCTTCGCCAAGACCAGCGGCAACAACAAGAACAAGAGCCAGTCTCTGAAGCGCCGCCTGCTTCTGAGTTTCGATCTTAGAGCGAACTTTGCAAGATTCTGCAAAGCTCCAGCGTCCGCAGAGTCGACCATCTGTTGCTTGTTTCTACTTCGCGTGTTGGCCATGCTCTGGACGGTGGTGGGCCACTCCTACCTCATGGTGCTGGAGTTCATCAGGGAGAGAGGCAGTCTGGTCCAGTCACTGGTGTCCAACCCCGCGGGTCTGCTGGTTCTGAACTTCACCCTTTCTGTCGACGTGTTCTTCGTTCTCAGTGGAGCGCTCACCGCGTTCTCGTGGTTCCGAAAGATGGCAAAGACGCCTAAAGGTGGGCTCCCTCAAAAACACAGTAGGGTCACTGAGCAGCTGTCTCCATGACGCACGCACGCACGCACGCACGCACGCACAGTCTCCAGTAGGGCGCGTCTATTCAGCTGAGCAGCCCAGCTGGACGTCTTATGGCTACTGGCTGCGCTTCTATCGTCACCGTTTCCTCCGTCTGTGGCCTCCTGCGGCTTGGGTGCTACTGGGAGCCATAGCCCGGGCTCGCTACATGCACCACCACCCCGTCTGGCCCAGTTTCGACGCCGAAATCCAGTGCATGCGGAGCGGCTGGCAGAATCTGCTGTTCGTCAACTCGCTCTTTGGCAGTCAGTGCCTAATCTGGTACTGGTATCTGGGAACCGACTTCATCTTCTACCTCTGCAGCCCATTGTTCCTGCTGGCGTTGCGCAGTAGCAAGACCACGGGCGCACAACTGCTGGTGGGAGTGGGCCTGGCCTCCTGCCTGATTCGAGCGGCGCTCTGCCACGCCTACAACCTCGCCCCGATCCAGATGCTCTGGCACACCTCTCCACTGTTCAGTCCCGACCACTTCGATCGACACTACCGGATCTACGACAAGCCGTACAGCAGGATCGGTCCCTACTTGGTTGGTATCTACTTGGGCTATTGCTTGGCCACCAGACCGGCCGGTGGCACCAAGACTACAGCGTCGGGCTACAGATGGATGGGCTCGTTCATGGCCTTCGCCGCGGGCATCTGGGCCGTGTTCGGGGTGTACCCGGCGATTCACGACATCGACTGGCCTTTCTACCACCTCTTTTACGGCGCCACCCATCGCACGGTCTTTGGGGCGGCCGTTGCCTGGCTCATTTATCTGGTACAGACCAACAGGCTGGCCAAGCCGTCTAAACGGAGGCTGGAGCGCACTCTTCTCTGGACCCCGCTGGTCCTGCTGGCCAATCTCTGCTTCGGAGCCTATTTGATCCACCTGTTGCCGATCGTCGGCACCTACTTCTGGATGGACTACCCCCTGGAGCGGTGGTACGGCCACTGGAGGCATCTGGGGGTGCTCTGCGAGCAGTTGGCCATCACCGTCGGTGCAGCGGCAATCATAGCCTTCCTGGTGGAGGTGCCGGCCATGAACCTGGAGAAACTGCTGCTCCTGGACAGGCCGCCAAAGCGCACAGCGGACAAAGGACACCACGTCAGCGACAGCGCAGCCAAACTGCCCAACGCTCTCCAGGCGTAGTCGAGTGCCAGTGTCCAGCAGTGTAGCACCCACATGCAATGTACCATGTACATTGCACCAGAGTCTAGCTCCTGCGTGTAGCTCCCGTTTCTCCGCCTGTACTGTCTGTCTGTTGATGATCTGCACGCGGTCTACCTACAGGATAACACATATAGGTGCGATACTTCCCGGTTTCAACCTGACATTTCAGTTTCCTACGCATACATAGACTAGGGCTGCTTACTGAGCGCTGTTGTGACGAATTCGCAGAGTTCGAAAAGCTCTCGCTGCCCAAGAAAACTGCGCTCGAAACTCTACGAATCGAAGTCGCACTGAAGTGAGATTCGGTCATAAGTTTGCAGTAGGTGCACAAAAGTGCACAAAAGCTCCTCCAAAAGCATCTCATACTCAAAAAGTTACGGTAAGTTTCCATTTTTTTGACAAATAACATGGCAAATATCGAGTCCTTTTTTGAAACGGAACGGATGTAACCTATGTACATACCGCTAAATCCCCCAATTTGGCCCCATACACGAAAACTTTCCCGCTTGGTACTTTATAAAAAAAAAACACTTGTACATGTACATGTACGTAGCTGCGCACTGTGTACCTAGTTGTTCGGATCTGGGCTGGGTGCTGCCGATTCGGCAACAAGTGAACGGAGCACGGTCGTTACGGAAGAAAAGGTCGACTGTCTCACGGTTGTAATAACTAGCCGCTTCAACTCAGGACTCCTGCTTGCAAAGTGCTCCAAAGTGGTTCAACATCAATTTGTCTCATGAAATAAAATATGGTAATGTTGAGAATACGCACTTGTACAATGATGAATGACTGCAATGATAAAACTGCAAATTGTTGGAATGCATGTCAACCAAAGCCAATGCATGTCAACCAACGCATTTGCATGAATACTGAAGAATTGCTTGTAACACCCACTCTGTTTTAAATAAATTTCATATCAACACACCCACAACGTAATTGGAGACATGCGCTGAGACTCATTTGCAGAAGTTTTGTTTTCTGTGGTGATGCTATGTGGCGGGGGGGGAGCATAGGCTTTTCGGTGTATCTGTTTGTATGTATGTGTTGTATGTTCACAATATTTTCATGTCCTCAGTAGTGACTCATCGTCAATACAATGTGTCATAAAATTATGCTGTGAATGCTCAGTTTAAAATCAACAATGACGAATCTGCAAAGTGCTGCAGCAAAAGCCAAAGGAAGTCAACCAATGCAACCAATGCACTTCTGCAATACAGGAAAACATTGCACCTTTTTTGTTGTAACGCTTTATTCTTGCGTCATTACATCTCCAGTCATTACATTCGACAGTAAAAATTAGGCACTATACCATCTTGAGCAGACACACCATAAATCCCATATA
Organism: Paralinhomoeus sp. GSCO2_6; assembly: GCA_030248085.1. Lineage (NCBI taxonomy): Eukaryota > Metazoa > Nematoda > Chromadorea > Monhysterida > Linhomoeidae > Paralinhomoeus > Paralinhomoeus sp. GSCO2_6. The sequence goes on from JASAMY010001700.1 coordinate 75,329, forward strand.
GGCAGTGGGCTAATTGTTTTAATCAGCCCTTCAGAGTCAGCTAATAATAATTGGCTTTTTTGTAATCTGCATGGTTGCTCACGTATATGTTCATGCACCTTGATCTGCAGGCGCAAAGCCATTGGACCTGGTCTAAGCTAGAATCGCGGTCCGACGCTTCCGATTCCATTCCAGCGCGCCGTGGGCGGGCGGTTTTCGGCGGGCTTGGGCTTGTGTCTTCCTTACGACGTCTTTTTTTGGCAAAGCGTCCGCTGCGTGAAGTGCTGCGTGAAACCTAAGTGAAGCCTAAGCCTAAGCGAAGCCTAAGCCTAAGCCAAATCAAAGCCAAAGCATAAGCCTGAGCAAAGTCTGGACTAAGGACTCAGGAGTCATATGCGGCCCCATCTCGCAGACATGGATCCCGGAAACTATGGAAATAAAAGTTGCCGCTTGAAATAGGGCGGTGACTCACTGGCGTCTCGCTGGTCGTTGTCCATGTCGCGGCCGTGTTGGACGACACAATTTCCGGAAACCATGACCGTCGCACGCGTGTCGGACGACACAGTTTCCGGAAACCATGCAATGACCTATTTCTGGCTGAAGCGTGTCGGTTGTGTCGGACGACACAATTTCCGGAAATCATGACCGTCGCACGCGTGTCGGACGACACAATTTCCGGAAACCATGACCGTCGCACGCGTGTCGGACGACACAGTTTCCGGAAACCATGCAGTGACCTATTTCTGGCTGAAGCGTGTCGGTCGTGTCGGACGACACAATTTCTGGAAACCATGACCGTCGCACGCGTGTCGGATGACACAATTTCCGGAAACCATGACCGTCACACGCGTGTCGGACGACACAGTTTCTGGAAACCATGCAGTGACCTATTTCTGGCTGAAGCGTGTTGGTCGTGTCGGACGACACAATTTCCGGAAATCATGACCGTCGCACGCGTGTCGGACGACACAATTTCCGGAAACCATGAGCGTCGCACGCGTGTCGGACGACGCAGTTTCCGGAAACCATGCAGTGACCTATTTCTGGTTGAAGCGTGTCGGTCGTGTCGGACGACACAATTTCCGGAAACCATGACCATCGCACGCGTGTCGGATGACACAGTTTCCGGAAACCATGCAGTGACCTATTTCTGGCTGAAGCGTGTCGGTCGTGTCGGACGACACAATTTCCGGAAATCATGACCGTCGCATGCGTGTCGGACGACACAATTTCCGGAAACCATGACCGTCGCACGCGTGTCAGACGACACAGTTTCCGGAAACCATGCAGTGACCTATTTCTGGCTGAAGCGTGTCGGTCGTGTCGGACGACACAATTTCCGGAAACCATGACCGTCGTACGCGTGTCGGACGACACAATTTCCGGAAACCATGACCGTCGCGGCCATGTCGGACGACACAATTTCCAGAAACCATGCAGTGACCGTATTTCTGGCTCAAGCGTGTCTGTCGTGTCGGACGACACAATTTCCGGAAACCATGACCGTCGCGGCCCTGTCGGACGACACAATTTCCGGAAACCATGCAGTGACCTATTTCTGGCTCAAGCGTGTCGGTCGTGTCGACGACACAATTTCCGGAACCATGACCGTCGCACGCGTGTCGGAGGACACAATTTCCGGAAACCATGACCGTCGCACGCGTGTCGACGCACAGTTTCCGGAAACCATGCAGTGACCTATTTCTGGCTGAAGCGTGTCGGTCGTGTCGGACGACACAATTTCTGGAAACCATGACCGTCGCACGCGTGTCGGATGACACAATTTCCGGAAACCATGACCGTCACACGCGTGTCGGACGACACAGTTTCTGGAACCATGCAGTGACCTATTTCTGGCTGAAGCGTGTTGGTCGTGTCGGACGACACAATTTCCGGAATCATGACCGTCGCACGCGTGTCGGACGACACAATTTCCGGAAACCATGAGCGTCGCACGCGTGTCGGACGACGCAGTTTCCGGAAACCATGCAGTGACCTATTTCTGGTTGAAGCGTGTCGGTCGTGTCGGACGACACAATTTCCGGAAACCATGACCATCGCACGCGTGTCGGATGACACAGTTTCCGGAAACCATGCAGTGACCTATTTCTGGCTGAAGCGTGTCGGTCGTGTCGGACGACACAATTTCCGGAAATCATGACCGTCGCATGCGTGTCGGACGACACAATTTCCGGAAACCATGACCGTCGCACGCGTGTCGGACGACACAGTTTCCGGAAACCATGCAGTGACCTATTTCTGGCTGAAGCGTGTCGGTCGTGTCGGACAACACAATTTCCGGAAACCAGACCGTCGAGCGGCGACGACCACCCACCCATGACCGTCGCGGCCTGTCGGACGACACAATTTCCAGAAACCATGCAGTGACCTGTATTTCTGGCTCAGCGTTCGTCGTGTCGGACGACACAATTTCCGGAAACCATGACCGTCGCGGCCATGTCGGACGACACAATTTCCGGAAACCATGCAGTGACCTATTTCTGGCTCAAGCGTGTCGGTCGTGTCGGACGACACAATTTCCGGAAACCATGACCGTCGCACGCGTGTCGGACGACACAATTTCCGGAAACCATGACCGTCGCACGCGTGTCGGACGACACAGTTTCCGGAAACCATGCAGTGACCTATTTCTGGCTGAAGCGTGTCGGTCGTGTCGGACGACACAATTTCTGGAAACCATGACCGTCGCACGCGTGTCGGATGACACAATTTCCGGAAACCATGACCGTCACACGCGTGTCGGACGACACAGTTTCTGGAAACCATGCAGTGACCTATTTCTGGCTGAAGCGTGTTGGTCGTGTCGGACGACACAATTTCCGGAAATCATGACCGTCGCACGCGTGTCGGACGACACAATTTCCGGAAACCATGAGCGTCGCACGCGTGTCGGACGACGCAGTTTCCGGAAACCATGCAGTGACCTATTTCTGGTTGAAGCGTGTCGGTCGTGTCGGACGACACAATTTCCGGAAACCATGACCATCGCACGCGTGTCGGATGACACAGTTTCCGGAAACCATGCAGTGACCTATTTCTGGCTGAAGCGTGTCGGTCGTGTCGGACGACACAATTTCCGGAAATCATGACCGTCGCATGCGTGTCGGACGACACAATTTCCGGAAACCATGACCGTCGCACGCGTGTCGGACGACACAGTTTCCGGAAACCATGCAGTGACCTATTTCTGGCTGAAGCGTGTCGGTCGTGTCGGACGACACAATTTCCGGAAACCATGACCGTCGTACGCGTGTCGGACGACACAATTTCCGGAAACCATGACCGTCGCGGCCATGTCGGACGACACAATTTCCAGAAACCATGCAGTGACCTGTATTTCTGGCTCAAGCGTGTCGGTCGTGTCGGACGACACAATTTCCGGAAACCATGACCGTCGCGGCCATGTCGGACGACACAATTTCCGGAAACCATGCAGTGACCTATTTCTGGCTCAAGCGTGTCGGTCGTGTCGGACGACACAATTTCCGGAAACCATGACCGTCGCACGCGTGTCGGACGACACAATTTCCGGAAACCATGACCGTCGCACGCGTGTCGGACGACACAGTTTCCGGAAACCATGCAGTGACCTATTTCTGGCTGAAGCGTGTCGGTCGTGTCGGACGACACAATTTCCGGAAATCATGACCGTCGCACGCGTGTCGGACGACGCAATTTCCGGAAACCATGACCGTCGCACGCGTGTCGGACGACACAGTTTCCGGAAACCATGCAGTGACCTATTTCTGGCTGAAGCGTGTCGGTCGTGTCGGACGACACAATTTCCGGAAATCATGACCGTCGCACGCGTGTCGGACGACACAATTTCCGGAAACCATGACCGTCGCACGCGTGTTGGACGACACAGTTTCCGGAAACCATGCAGTCACCTATTTCGGGTTCAATCGTGTCGGACGTGTGCGTGCGTGCGTGCGTGCGTGCGTGTCTCCGTGCGTTCGTGCGTGCGTGCGTGTGCGCGTGCGTGCGTGCGTGCGTGCGTGCGTGCGTGCGTGCGTGCGTGCGTGCGTGCGTGCGTGCGTGCGTGCCCGCGTGCGTGCGGGCGTGCGTGCGTGTCTGCATCCGTGCGTGCGCGCGTGTGTGCGTGCGTGCGTGCCCGCGTGTCTGCGTGCGTGCGTCCGTGCGTCCGTGCGTGCCGGTCCACCCGCTGGCGGGAACACAATGGCCGTGAGCGGCGCATCGCTAGGCGCCGCTGGCGCCTCCGAGAACCACCGACGGAACTGCCAGACTAATCACGCACAAGCACACACAGCGGCAGAGACGCTGCGCTACACCCCTGCTTGCCGGTTTTCAGATGTGTGCTAGGGGGAAGCGCAGGTTGCAATGCGTGTCAGCCACAGTAGATGACCAGCGCCATCGAGACCGTCTACTGAGCAGCGTGTCATAGGCCAGGCTGCAGTGACCTAGACGCTCGGCCAGATGCTTTTCCTTGTCCTCGTCCTACTCCAGTCTCTCAGTGTTCCTCTTGTGCTCATGTTCTGCTCGGCAGGTTGTTGTATGGGCGGTCGCGCCTCCTCTGATGAGTAAAGAGTGCCGCAAGGCGCGACGCGGAGGATGGAGGAAAAGGGGGGGGGGGGGAGAGAGCCTGGAACAAAAAGGGCGTCGTCGAGCGTAGCTGCGAATTGTTCCAGTTATAGTGGTAGTTCTTCAGTACAGGGTAAATGTTCCAATAGAACCCCCACCCCCGTCAAAAGTGTCCGGCAGGGAAGGTCAACTTTAAATTCGCCCCACAATCAAACGCTAACTGTTGGTGGAAAATTGATCGAAAATCTGACGAAATTACTACTCCGGCCCTCTTTATAGACATTTAAACAGTGGTGTCCTTGGGGCAGTGTTGGAAGAATTACGGTACTTCGTTAGTTTCGTAAACATGACGATATACATAGCATCTGAACTACACTCCGTCTCTCTCTGTTGAACGTGAGGATACACTGGAGAAGGCAGAAACAAAACAACATTTAACTACTGTCATCCTGTTACACATGGTGAGAAGGGCTCGTCAGTGTTTTGGGGAGCTTTTATGCAGCCATTGTGTGGTACCTCGAAGAATATAGCGGGGGAGGGCCGTTCACCGTCAAAACTCACGTAGCGCTGTGCGTACGGTGGCTGAATACATGCGTTTCGTCAACGAGTTAAAGTCAAAACACAGGCCACCATTCCGTTGCGTCCCCTGCCTTACGGTCTGTGCTGCCGAGCGGACGCGTGTATCAAATGTTACATAACGCTGTGTACATACATGTCGATTTTTCACCAAAAAGTAGCACTATAAGTCCAGAATGGCCATTTAGCCTCCCCCCCCCCGTCTCAGTCCGTTTACGCGAGTACTACATTTGCCTTCAGTGCGTTCCTCTCTGTGTCTATGCTTCTTTACAAGTTGTTTGCACTGTGACGCGTTCTTTCGATGTAAATCAGTTGACGCAGTATACTCCAGGCCCCAACCCCCCCCCCCCCTTACCTTGCTCCACACACGCAGCTGTCCCTTCGCACAGCTGCTTCAGTAGTGCCACTCTTATTTTGATGGTAAAATGTGCCAAGCAAGCTTCATACAAAATTTCAGCTCAAGCTGCATTGCAGACAGAACCCACAAACAGTCATACTACTGTAGAAAAGGATAATGCTATATCTTGTCATTACTGTAGCAGATTGGAAAACAAATGCCAGATTCGTGATCACCATGATCGATTACATACATCCCAAGCAGATTTGACACTGAATTCTCAAATTCGATCAAATGCAATTTGCATATTCAATGTGTCGTATCTCGCGATTACGGTAGCACACTGAAAAACGGATGTGATATTCGTGATCAGCACGGTCGATTACATATATCCCAAGCAGAATTGACACTGAATTCTCAAATTCGATCAAACACGTATGCGAAATTTGCATAACTCAAGGATTACGGTAGCTATCGCAAATCCGGCCCCTATTTGACGGTGAAGTTTCCCACGGAAGCTTCATGCAAAATTTCAGCTCAATCCATCCAGCACAACTCTCTGGGCTGCGTTGCAGACAAACAAACATTGTGCTTTAGTAATATAGAT